>BMAC01000682.1:326625-356624 GCA_014905375.1 Phtheirospermum japonicum | reverse complement strand
TTTTTTTATCTAGGTGCTAGCGATAGACATGTTAATATTTCAAATTTTGAATTTATTAGCAAAATAATGGGGAAATTGCAAAATGTGCGCTTCTTTTTTTGCTAAAAGATATTTATAGCCCCTCCCTTTTTTCCTACCGTATCTTTTAACTTCTCTCCCCTTGATTTTTAATTATTTTTACTTTTTAATGATGTTTTATTTTTTTTGTATTCAATAGATTTCTTGTTCTTTCCCTTCTCTTAACGCCACTCTTCCTTCAAAACCCTCACTGTCCCGCCTCAATTTCTCCATCGCCGCCTCCTCCCATCTCATCTAACTCAGCTGTCATCAAGTTTATGGGCGAGATTTACTGTTTCTTCCTTCTTTCTCAACAAACGCAGGCATAATCACTCTATATACAATCGAAAGCAAGCAATTTTGCAACTGCATTGAAGTCCGTGGCGAGCAACGACAATATATTTTCTTAACACATATTACACATCTTTCCCCTTATAAAAAGATTGCTCCTTCTAAAAGAGGAAGTCGCCTCATAAATTCTTACAAAACCAGCATACTTACCGACCTAAATATTTAATGCCGTATTAGCTTGATGCGACCAAAAAGATTGGTTCACCAAAAAAAAAAAACAAAGTGATAACCTCAAATATGTGTTAGGCGACCTGATAACCCTCCACAAAGCTCCTGCTGACCTAATCGACCTACAAAACAGATCCCAAATCGGAGAGCGGACAACCCTGGCGTAGTCCCTCCGATACTTAAGTCAGATAGTATTTGAGAGAGATGCGCGAGAACTCAAAACGTAGGATATGAAATCAACTTAGAGAGAAAAAGTGAGGCCTGAGTCCTCTTTATATAGATAAGAGACATGTTCTCAATGTAGGATTCTCGTCTCCTATTGAAACTACAATACCATAAATAACGACCGACATAGAATTAGGATTGCTCCTATATGCTAAGTTACCATAGATAATAGAACTCCCATTAAATTAGCATAATAACCATGAGCCCATAACCATATCTTGCTTTTAGTCCGCCGAGACCCCATACCATAAACCAAATCAGCCCATCAATGCCCAAGATCGTGTTAACCATAAAACCTAACTCTCAATACCGAGTTACCACTCAGTACCGAGCTGTTATGATACAACTTCATTCATAATAGCTCGCTCCCCCATATGAGAGTTCGCCACTCCCATACAAGAGGTCGTCGCTCCTACAAAACAACTCACCCCCCTTATAAAAAGACTACTCCTTCTAAAAGGGGAGGTCGCTGTTTGAAGAGTTTTAGTGGTGTTGAAAATATTTCAACGAGTTCATGGCTTGGTATTATCGGAATTCGATTCGATTGAAGGTTTCAATGTGTTTCAAGCTTGAAAAAATAAAAGGAAAAATGAAAATAAAGCAAATAAACTAACTAAACTACACTAGAAATTGAAATAACAAGTGGGTAGAATGCCTCGTCGGATGCCTTAATATGGAAAAACAAGCAATTAATGAAAACAAGTAAAAATAAGCATTTTTCCACCAAGTACAAGCATGCATGCACAAGGTACAACTATGCATAAAATCCTAAATAATGCAAATAAGCAAAAATTGAAAGCATGAATGGAAAGAGCAAGAAAAGTTAACGTGAAAGTTAAAAGTTTAAGAAAAATAACAAGCAACAAAGAGTAGATCTAAGATTTAACCTAAAACTATGCATGAAAATTAAATTGCAAATAAAGCACAAGAACAACTCAAAATYAAGACGATCTAAGACTTGATCTATGATCTAGATGTGTCACTCATCTAGATTCCATATCCAATTCTTAAGATCTAACAAGAAATCAAGGTGCTAAGGCAAAAAGCATAACATGAAGAACAAGCATGGAAATGAAGAACAAAGCATGGAATTAAAGCGTAAAACATTAAATTGAAAGGAAACTTACTTGAATTAAGAAATGAAACACAGTTTGAATGTAATTTCAATCAAAAGTAACAATCCAAAGGAGTATTTGGACTCTTCTTAGGCTTACAAACCCAAGGCCAAGCATGAAAGTAAATCTAAAACTAGAAATGAAAATACATCAAAGTTTGGAATTGAATCTAAAACCTAAGAAGAGAGAAAATTATCCAAGAGTTTGAGAGTAATTTGATCCCAAACCCAAATTAGGGTTGGGAAGGGAGTGATCTCTTCAAAGGTACAAGGTGTGGGCTTTATATAGTTGCTTGTAGGGGCAAAACCGTTAAAAACGCACAAAATACCCGAAGTCCCAGCGTCACAGTCGATCGACTGAAAGTGGGTCGATTGACACCCTGTCGATCGACTAGGGAGTAGTCTATCGACTACCAGTTGATCGACAGGGGGGCAGTCGATCGAATGCCTTGCCAAAATGGGGGAACATACTATCGTGCAGTCGATTTCGGGGCTTTCAGTCGACCCTTGGGAGTCAGTCGATTGACTGGCAGTCGATCGAGCAGCATTTCAGTCAATCCGGGCTGCTTTCGGCCCGAATTTCTCGTTTTTCAGTCCAAAATGTCTTCCGAGCTAATATAGTCCTTTAAGCCACCTACAAAACAAGAATTCGAACTTAAAAACCCAAAAATAGCACAAACACCTCACACTTCATACACTTTAAGTCAAAAAGAAAATAAACAAGAAAATGACCTAAGAACTAGAATAAACGAATCAAAACGACTAAAAACAACGCTAAATTCTAACTAAAAAAACTAGGAAAAACACAACAACTACATGCAAAACAACTACCCCACACTTATCGGTTTGTTCGTCCTCGAACAACGAAAAGATTCAAGAGTGTACATGCAATGAATATTATGTAAAAAGAAAAACCCTTGTGCTTATCCTTATTAAAATGATGGAAGCATCAACACAAACTCGCTATCGTCAAGCATTGCTCGTATTACTCTTTCTCAAATGCAAGCCAAATCGATGACTTCTTCTCAAATGGAAATCTTGAGGGTATTAGCTCAATTCGCTCAAGTGTTTAATAGATAGGACGTGTATACGCTCGAATCGGGCAATGCATGCACTCGTCAAGATTTCACAAATCGGACGCTCAAAATTGCTCATAATACATGACCAAATAAGAATTGAAAGAGGTCTTCATTATGGGTTGTAATGTTGGCTCTGTGGTAAGGTATGGAATATTTGGATAGAGTGGCTAACACACGATCAAACGCGATCAATAACACACAAATTCCTAATTTATAAGACCCGAAGCTTATAATCGCTTCACCTTTCCCAATTCACCAAACTCGCATTCGAAACCCTTTCGTTCACCCACATTCCCGAATTTATTTCACAACACTTAGAAACTTTTTGAATTTACTTCTTTTCACTAAACTTAGCCTTTAAATTAGGCTTTACACATGAACGCACGCTTGATCACTTTTCGTGATTTGTGTTGGAGTAATTTTTTTTTGTATAAGCAACTCAAAACCTGAAACCCTCAATAGATTTCCCTCACATTTCTCGTCAACTAACAACATACCCTCTCACCTCACAAGATACAAGAGCTAAAATCGAGTTCGGCTAACAAGAAACGGGATAAAGGCTCAAAGGGGCTCATTTGGAATTTTTAAGTAGTGTATATATTTGGATATGGCCGGAATAAGGGTGATATATGTGCCTCGAGGTCATTTTCAAATTTAATCATGTACGAGCAAAATCAAACCTCCTCAATGCAATTTCCGTAAAAAGTGCAAGCAAGCCGATAAATCACACAAGGCTACTCACTAGTTTGCACCGAATTTGGGAGCGAAATTAAAAGAGATTTTAGAGCTTTGCAATCTTTTCACGAGAAAATGTTGATTATATATATATATATATGGCGGGTTTGGACGAAGCACAAAAATTCAACCCCTCACACAAGAGGCCAATAACATGCAAAAATTCGACAAGTAAACTATTCAAACTTCCAAGTATGTGGAGTTGTTCAACAATGTAATAAAGACATAAAAACGACTCAACCATATAATAGCACAAATAGTAAGCGTCACTTCGCCAAGGCCCGAGTTATGAACAACAAAACATGCTCGATAAAAACCCGGACCCTAACCACCTACCCACCCCACACTTAAACCATGCAATGTCCTCGTTACATTTTAATGAAAATCAAGTAAAAGGGGGATGAATAGAAACTCCCTCAACCGAGCGAGTTTGGGTCGAGCTCGGTGGAGTCCACCTAAAAATCAAGCAATCCAAGTAAAACCCGAGTATGGCTAGTATCTCCCGACTTCATGAACGCTACCAAGCCATCAATTCGCCCAAGGTTGGAGTCGGAAAATGAGATATATACAAGAAAATCACATGAAATTAAAACTCAATAAAATATGTACATGAATCACGATAAAGTAAAACCAAAGACTAGATAGAACCAAAAGACAAAACAATAATTTTTTTTTTGTTTTTAAGGTTTTCAAATGTTTTTAGATTTTTCAAGAGATAGATGAGAAATAAAAGAACATATTCGAATCAAAACAATACAAACCGAAATAACGTGCAAGTCTTAAGAAAACAAAATAACCAAATAAATACAAGAGTGATAAGAAAATCAAAAACGTCTCCGACGTCGGGGTTGGAGGTTTGCTTCCTCGTCCTCTTCTTCCTCCTCGTTATCGTCGTTCTCCTCTTCTTCCTCGTCCTCATTTTCTTCCTCCTCATCCCGGTGCATACGGCTCTCGATCAACAAGAGGCGGCTATAGAGGGCGCGGTGTACTTGGTCGGCCCTTGCTTGCCCCGCGTCGAGCCGATCAAAACGCTCAAACACTTGGCGTTGGAACTCGTGCCAACCCATGTCAGAACCCAGGCCAGTGCTCGGGCCTCCGTATTATGGGATCGCCGCATGGCTCGTGCTTGCGTTGAAATGCATGCCCGAACCGGTCTTCGGGGCTTTGTCGGCCTCGACTCCCTCATTGTGCCGCTGATTATACTCGTCGTCCTCCTCTTGCTCTTGACCACAGCAGTGGAGGCGTTGGGGGTTCGTCGAAATTTTTGGCAATTTCCATCCCAACTCAATCGGCTCGATCCTCTCCATATGAGCCGCCTCCAAGTCGAACCCGAAATGACGGGCTATCAAAGTGATCATGGGCCTCATTATGACCCGGGCTACACTCCCGCCTCGCGTCTTCGTAATCCCACGAATCCCGGCACGAATATAAGGATAGAACAGAAATTGACGCCCATTGACCAAGCACCAAAGCGCGTAGACCTCATGTTGGGTGAGGTTGGTGCTCTCATGCTTGCCCATCACGACGTGGGCAAAAAACTTGAACACGTCCAATAGTGCCAAGTCGGTGATGGCCAAGACTTGATATCGAGAAGTACCTCGCCCACTCATGATCGATGCCCAAAATTGTGTCGGGGCAAATTCCCTTGGCCGCTCGTCCCACAACTCTTCGCAATTAAACCCGAGGACCGATTGGAGCACCTCTTGGGTGATCCGATACTCCCTTCCTCCAAGACGAACCATGAATTCCGAGCACTCGCGGGCCCAGTAGGTGGTGAAAAATTCGAGCATCAACTCTCGGTAGGCCGGTGCTCAGAGGGATGCAAAATAACGGGTGCCCAACGCATCGATGAAATTGAGCACCCGTGTCCCGAACCCTTGATGATCCCCGTTTGCCACCCACTCATCGAGGCGCGCGAGGGTGACGTAACGCGGAATGGCGAAGTTCCGTTGGGAGAAGTTTAGAAAAAGTTCCCCCTCGGCCTTGGAATAAATGCGAAAGGGGGGGCGTAGTTGCCGTCAAGGTTGGGATAAGGGGCATCGTCGTCGAAATAGTCGGCCATGGAAACAGGGTTAGGAATATGTGAAAAGAACGAGGTATGTGTTTTAAGAACTTCAAGAACCAACACGAATGCTCAAAATGGAAAAATGATGGGAAATCAAACAAGAATGTTCATTGAGGCATTTCATCGAACAATTGGTACACACAAGTTCAAAACAAGGAATTCGAAAGAAATTTGGAACCCAAGTACCCCCAAACTCAACCAATCAATCAATCAATGATTCAAGATGTCGGTTCTAGAGAATTACCTCAAGGAATTGCTCGGATTAAGAATCAAAAGCCGAAGTGCAAAAACCCCCAAATTCTTGTGTTCAAGAAGGAAAGGAAAAGAAGAATTCCCGCGTAAATAACTTCGATCGATCGACTATCCCTCTTCTCTCTTTCTCTTTTTCGTTTCTTTTTCTTTTCTCGCTTTTTCTCTTTTTCTTTGTGTTTTCATCGGTTCAGTCGAATGGAAAAAGAAGGGCAGATCGACTGCCCTTTTATAGCCAGCTGCTGGGCCGCGCAAATATGGCAGTCGATCGACTGCTTTTCAGTCGATCGACTGACGGTCAGTCGATCGACTGCTCCTTGAAAACCTTGAGCTACTGTACTCCAGTCGACTCGGGGGGTTTTAGTCGATTTTATAGTCGATCGACAGCTTACCAGTCGATTCGACTGCAATAGTGCAGCCGAATCGCCAATTTTGATCCCCTTCTTTCCAAAACCTCCACGATCGCACCTACACAAACCCAAAAAACATTAGTTAACGTAAATAAAGAAAGGATATACACAAAATCGAAAGAAGAAAGTAGATAAAGAAAAGAAAAATAAGAAAGGGTTAGAAAATCATGGGTTGCCTCCCATGTAGCGCTTGTTTAACGTCATTAGCTTGACGGGCTCCATTTCTTCTCAAGGTGGGAAGATAACGGGAGGATCCATCAAAACAATCTCCTCTTTGTTGGGAGGAATTGTGGTTTTAAAGTGACCCAATACCTCGTCTAAGATCCAATAGAAATATTGGTCGGCTAGTGTGTCTATCGGGCAAGTAGGAGTCGTCTCGGGTAGAATTTCGGGTGGAATTGTGGTTTTGAAGTGACCCGATGACTCATCCCAAAAACAAAAGGAGTAATGGCCGACTATCTTTTCCAATATGTGGTCGAGCGACGGGGGAGGGAAATGATCGTTTTTGATATCCGCATTTATCCTCTTAGAATCGATCAACATCCTCCATCTCATCGTAGCCCTCGTGGCCAATAACTTTCCCTTTTCATCCTCGATCACCTTCTTGTCTTCCCCTATTTCCTCAAAATTTGGATTCAAATACCTTTGAAATCCTCGAGGTGGTGTGGCATCACCCCCCAAGACGAGTTTATGCAAGTAAGTCCAAGGGCTAGCTCCTATTATCACTCCGGGTCTCCAACCAATCGCACCCTTAAGAACCTTAATCGCTCTAATCGACCCCTCCTCTTCACCTCGATCCAAATTTTACAAGATGGTAATCGGTTGGCTCTCCTCTTTCTCTAAATAAGCATGCTCGAGGGGAGATGGAGTAGGCTTAAGCTCGGGCTTGTGCCTCCTCTCGGCATCATCGTAAACTAACTCAAACAATCCACCGACACCCTCAAAAAAGTCGTTGTTGCCCTCAACGACCCATAAAGAATCTTTTACACACAAATCGGGGTCACATAGAGGCACAACGGACTTATCATGTAGAACAAGGGCCTCATCTTCACAACATCCCTCAATATCGATGTTCGGGCCAACCACCTCCTCATTGTTCTTTTCCTCCATATAAGCTCGCTCGACTATACCTTCGATCATGTCCATATATATCCGATCGATAATAGAATTTTTTGAAAGAGAAAGCAAAGTGAGGTCCACGGGGGTGGAACCAAGAGGAGTAAGAACACTCAGAATTGAAAACACCTCTTCAACCAACGGTGAGATGACCGTATCCTCAACCACCCCACACTTATCGAAGAACGCGACCGGAAAAGTATGTGAAGGCGGATTTGAGAATTGTCGTGCAATGGCCCATATATCCGGATCGGGGGATGGAGTAGGAGAAATTATCGGGGCAGCCGGATGAAACGGGCCCTCGTGAGGAGTAACAAGAGGATTAGGAGTCGGAGGCGAAGCAAACGATGGTGGAGCACAATCGGGTCCCACCGGATATCCATGGCCTCCATACATATCCTCCAAATGAGGCAATGACATATTGAACGAGGAAGTTAAAGGGCAAGATTCGGTAGTATGATCACACGTTCCACACCATGCACATCCCACAAAAGGTCGGTTAACATCCCTCATAGTATGGATTGGGGGGGGGGGGGGGTGCACTTTTTATATTAGAGCGCAGACCTCTAAACAACTCATAAGCCTCTAGATCATAAGAGGATAAAGCCGTGCATGCCTTAGAAGACATCGGTGGAGAAGATTTTGGCACGGTAGGATGAAACGTCCCCACAAAAGGTCTATTAAAGTCTCCCATAGTGCGGACGGGGGTAGCATCGAAGATCAAACCTCCAAAGTAGTCATAATTATGGAGATCTTGGGCATTAGTAATGGCACCAATCGGGGCTTGATTGAAATTGGAAGTATAAGAATCGTTATACGAGCCGGGACTCGGATATCCACCACTGACATGTCCACTCGGAGTCATATTCGGCATAGGAGTGAAATTGTGACCGGGTGGGGCTCCATATAGGCCGGGATTCGGGCTCGGCATATTCGGATAATTTCGTGGAGCACCATAGCCATACGAGCTGGAAGTTGGGGCTTGCACATTTGGATAGGAATATGGAGCTTGCACGTTCAGATAGGAATTTGGAGCTCCATAACCACCCAAGGAACCATTCACGTCCGAGAAACTATCAAACCCAACATGGTTTGCACCATGCCCTCCCACGCCGGGTTGCCCATAACCAAAACCACCATTGGCAACGTGGTTTGCACCATGCCCTCCCACGTTGCCAAGGCCATTATACATCATTCCATTCCCGACATGGTTTTCACCATGCCCTCCCATGTCGGGAATGTACCCTCCATTGTAAATAGGGACCTTGCATACTCAAAGAAATCGTCAAGTAAAAAGGAAAGCTAAAAACACAACGAAACGACAATTAAATCAAAGGCCTTAACCAAGCTGTGTCGCAACATCGCCATTTTGTTTGAAGAGTTTTAGTGGTGTTGAAAATATTCAACGAGTTCATGGCTTGGTATTATCGGAATTCGATTCGATTGAAGGTTTCAATGTGTTTCAAGCTTGAAAAAATAAAAGGAAAATGAAAATAAAGCAAATAACTAACTAAACTACACTAGAAATTGAAATAACAAGTGGGTAGAATGCCTCGTCGGATGCCTTAATATGGAAAAACAAGCAATTAATGAAAACAAGTAAAAATAAGCATTTTTCCACCAAGTACAAGCATGCATGCACAAGGTACAACTATGCATAAAATCCTAAATAATGCAAATAAGCAAAAATTGAAAGCATGAATGGAAAGAGCAAGAAAAGTTAACGTGAAAGTTAAAAGTTTAAGAAAAATAACAAGCAACAAAGAGTAGATCTAAGATTTAACCTAAAACTATGCATGAAAATTAAATTGCAAATAAAGCACAAGAACAACTCAAAATCAAGACGATCTAAGACTTGATCTATGATCTAGATGTGTCCACTCATCTAGATTCCATATCCAATTCTTAAGATCTAACAAGAAATCAAGGTGCTAAGGCAAAAAGCATAACATGAAGAACAAGCATGGAAATGAAGAACAAAGCATGGAATTAAAGCGTAAAACATTAAATTGAAAGGAAACTTACTTGAATTAAGAAATGAAACAAAGCTTGAATGTAATTGCAATCAAAAGTAACAATCCAAAGGAGTATTTGGATTCTTCTTAGGCTTACAAACCCAAGTCCAAGCATGAAAGTAAATCTAAAACTAGAAATGAAAATACATCAAAGTTTGGAATTGAATCTAAAACCTAAGAAGAGAGAAAATTATCCAAGAGCTTGAGAGTAATTTGATCCCAAACCCAAATTAGGGTTGGGAAGGGAGTGATCTCTTCAAAGGTACAAAGTGTGGGCTTTATATAGTTGCTTGTATGGGCAAAACCGTTAAAAACACACAAAATACCCGAAGTCCCAGTGTCACAGTCGATCGACTGAAAGTGGGTCGTTCGACACCCTATCGATCGACTAGGGAGCAGTTTATCGACTACCAGTCGATCAACAGATTGGCAGTCAATCGAATGCCTTGCCAAAATGAGGGAAGCTACTGTCCTGTAGTTGATTTCGGGGCTTTCAGTCGATCCTTGGGAGTCAGTCGATCGAGCAGCATTTCAGTCAATCCGGGCTGCTTTCGGCCCGAATTTCTCGTTTTTCAGTCCAAAATGTCCTCCGAGCGAATATAGTCCTTTAAGCCACCTACAAAACAAGAATTCGAACTTAAAAACCCAAAAATAGCACAAACACCTCACACTTCGTACACTTTAAGTCAAAAAGCAAATAAACAAGAAAATGACCTAAGAACTAGAATAAACGACTCAAAACGACTAAAAACAACGCTAAATTCTAACTAAAAAAACTAGGAAAACACAACAATTACATGCAAAAAAACGCCTCATAAATCCTTACAAAACCAGCATATTTACCAACCTAAATATTTGATGTCGTATCAGATAGTCCCCCACAGTCTGCTTGATTGAGGTAGGAAAGCGAGTAAAATGTAATCATGAGTAATCCCAAAGTCAATCCGACGTACCTCTCATAAAATAAAAGCAAAAATACCATCAACCATCACCTCAAACTCTTAAACATTAAATGCATACTACTAATGTGTCAAACACGCATCGTAAGCCCATTTCCTCGTAATATATTTATTCTTATGGGTCAGAAAACGAAATGTCCACAATAAACCTTACCAAACTTTACGCCGCCCGAAGAACCCTTATGTCTTCTCAATTTTTTACGCCGCTCCCCATACAAGAAACCTTTTCACCTTCATCTTTCCACATTTCAAGAAACAAAGCAAACATACGCCATTTTTCTATGCAGAAAAAGCTTCAAGAACTCAGTAAAAACACAGAAATCTCCCCCCGGGAAACCATTAAGTTCGTCCTACACAAAGCTGGAAAAACTGACTCGACCATCCTCCCCCAAATCATATTTCCTTTTTTGACGAGTATTTGAAAACATGGATTAGATTTCCCTTACATTCTTTTCTGGTCGCTGCATCTCAGAAATATAAAGTCCCCCTGTTCCAAATGACCCTTAACCCCATTATAGTTGGATACATAATCTTATGTACATATTATAGTGTAGAACCCGATGTAGACTTATTTTATTTTTGTTTTCAAATAAAAAGCAAAAAGGCTCTTTTTTTTATCATTCCTCGCGTCAAAAGATGCATTTCCTGGTTAACCCCTCGTCAGAGGTCAACAAGTGGCGATCCAAATTCATTTTCCTTTACTGTGCCGAACCTTGAACATTCCTCTCAGAATGGAAGGAGGCGACCCCTCCTCAGGAGATGGTACCCACCGAGAAAAATCAACCTGCTCTTTACCAGAAATACTCAGACTTTCTCCCAGAATGGAGTAAGTGTCCTTACGACGTGATGAGACTCACAGAGTCATAGAGGATATACTCCTTCACGGGCCTTAACCAGCGACCTCTGCAATTAACCAGACCTGAGTTTGGTAGGCTTTAACACATCATAAATCCCTTTAATTCTATACTTGTATAAAAATAAATAATAACACACCCTTTCGTTTTTGCAGAGCGCCTTATTTTCGATTGCAAATCTTCAAGCTCGGAGGATGGAGCCACAACCCAAACAAACTCAAACCCAGCTGCGACTTCTGCAGCTCCTGCTCCTATTGTGAATATCGAACAAGAGGTGGAGCTCGCTTTAGCTGAAAGGATAAACCAGAGGGGGCCGCAAACTTAGATGACCAAATACTCTCACGCACATCAATCAATAAGGGTAAAAAGAAAAGAACAATCTCCAATCGAACTCCAACACAGCCTGCGTCTCCTCCTGCAAAATGTCATCGCACACAGAAAGCATCTGGTTCTAGCTCTCCAACTCTGGACAAAGGACTTTCCCAATGTGACGATGCCGATCAAATCAAATCCCTCCTCCAAAACCAAATGTAACCCAGGTAATATATTTTCTCAAAATAACATATCTCAGTATTTTCCTAACTCATAACACACTCTTATTGTTTCTTATGACATAGCTGGAACCTCTGATGACCTCATTGTCGAGTCACTACTATCAGCGACCTCCAAAGGGGAATGGAAGAAAACTTGCAATGAGCTGACATCTCAAGCTGAAAAGCAGACTCAACAATTATCCCTAAATCAAGAAGAGCTGGATGAAGCTCGTCGTCAGCTGGCGACCCTGGGAGAGGAGCTGAACATCACAAGAAGTCAGTTGGAAACAATGAAGGATGAGATCACTAGGTTGAGGAGGTAACAAATAGAATTGGAAGAGCGATTGCTGGTAAAAGAGAGAGAGAGTAAGGGAGCTGTGTTTGTGGCTCGATAGTAGGGTTTGGTTGAAGGTCATCGAACTTTCTTGAGGAGCGAGGTAGGACAGAAATTCATATAATCATATAGGACCAATCTTGTCGCAACCTACCGACACACGATGACCTTCTTGCAGAAGGTATGGAAAGGGGCCAAACTGTGGTTCAACTCCATAATCGAGCAGATCCAGGCTAAGCTTCAAGAGGAAAATATCAACCTTGGGCTGGAGGTGGAGAAATTACAAGAAAATCTTCCTACCTTCGATTTTTGGTGCGGTGATGATAAGAAGGATCCGAAGGCCACTTGGTGGATAAAATGCACGAGCCAGGCGATGTCGAAGGCCGGGCTTAGCGGTGAGATCGATGCCCCCCTTGACGAGCGAGTTCCTTCCTGCAATGTGTAATTTTTTTTACTTTTCCCTGTAATAATATTTTAAACTCTTAAAGGCTTTGCCTTCCATGTATGAATTTTCTTATTACACCTTTAATTAGGGATGGCAATCCCGGCCCAGCCCGCCCTAGCCGCCCCGACCCGTGCTGTTTGGGGCGGCCCGCCCCGTGACCTGTGGCGGGGCGGGTCCGGGTACCCGCCCCGCCCCGACCCGCTGTACATTTTCTATTTTTTAAATATATTTTATATATATTTTAAATATTTTTTTATATGAATTATTAAAAAAATTTAAATTTAGTATTTTTTAATTAATTTTTCATCTTATATTTAATTTTTATAATAATATATGTGTTATTATATATTAAATTAATTTTAAAAATAATAAAAAATGAATATAACGGGTCGACCCGCCCCGCCCCGCGACCAGTGGCGGGGCGGCCCGACCCGACCCGTGGGATGGACGGGGCGGGTCCGGGTTCTCTAGTACCCGGCCCGACCCGGCCCATTGTCATCCCTACCTTTGATGCCTTAACATCAACATCATTGAGTTCACCCGTAAGAGCTGTAACCATGAAAGTTACCGAGCACAAATCATTTCATAAAACTGGAATACCATACAACATGGACCTTGTAGGCCTTAAGTAACTCTACGTAACCATAAAACCATGAACCTTTTCATAAGGTTAGAATACCATTATATATGACACAATTGACTTAAGCATAACTATAAAATTTAATATCACCATGTGTGCGCCAATCTCAAAGAGATCATATCAAATAGAACCAAGATATAGTGTAGGTAATCGAGAAACCGCTCAACCCCATAATAAATCTTAAGAGACCAAGAATACTACTTAGTCACCCATGTTAATACAATGCAAACAAGGCAAAACAACCAAGTCACACTAACTCAACAAGATTTCATTATAGGTTACCAAGACAACTACTTAGTCCCCCATACTCAAATAATACGAACAAGGTAAAACAACCAGGTCGCATCAAATAATAACACGCTTTAGCAAATAATTCAAGACAATGCACATAACAATTAAGCACAACATATAAAACATGTAAAATTCAAAGCATATAAAAAGGTCGCAAAGAGCATGTAAGTCAAGCATGCTCTTTACGGCAAAGAATATGTAAATCCAACATATCCTTTGCATAATGAACAGTAAAGAATATGTAATTCAAACATATTCTTTACTATAAAACCATCCATCCATCAATCCCTCACCAATCTAATGAAAGCATAAGCCCATAATCATAAAAAGCATCGCCTACCTAATAGAAGCGTCAGCCCATAACCATAAAAACCATCGCCGACCTATTAGAAGCGTCAGCCTATAACCATATCCATGAAACCATAAGACTTGTAGAATACTATACGAATAATCCTTTATTTATCACTGATATAAACAAGCATCAGCCCATAGTTTGTAAAAGAGTGCATAAAAATACGAATCCATCGCTGACCTAAATAAGCGTTGGCTCATAGTAAAAGTAATAAAAGATAGGTCCACCTCCCATAGCCAAAGGAGTTAAAGCGTAATACTTTTTTAAGTGCCAGATACTCCAACTCCTTGGTAATGCCTTTCCCTTTTCATCCTTGAGCACATCGCCTCCTCTTAGTACCTTGATGACCCTGAACGGTCCTATTCAATTAGAATCCAGTTTTTTTGTAGTATAGATTGCATCAGCTCGCTTCCAAACTAGATCGCCGACCTAAAAATATCTTCATTTTACTCGCTTGTTATAGGCTGCCTGAATATTTATTTTTATCTTTCCACACGTGCTGCAGCTTTATCACGTATTTCGTCATTTGTTTCCAAAGCCCCTCTAGCCAATTGATCATTTTGTTCCTCATTAAATGTCTCTAACCGATGAGATTCTCCAACTATTTCTGTCGGAATGACAACTTCTATACCATAGACTAAGCTGAAAGGTGATTCGCCTGTACTAGTGCGTGAATTAGTTTGATAAGCTCATAAGACAGAAGAGAGCTCCTCGAGCCAAAGCCCCCCCTGCCTTTTCTAGTCGCAACTTAATTCCCTGCACAATAATACGATTAGTGACTTCAACATGTCCATTAGCTTAGGGATGTGCTACAGAAGCAAATCGTTGTTTCATCCCCATTGTTCTGGACCAATCCTACATCATGTGCCCATTGAATTGTGCACCATTGTCCGAGACCAACACTCGTGGAATGCCATACCTGTAAAAAATACTGTTAAAAATAAAATCAATGATGTTCTGTTCACCAATATTTGTTACAGTCTCAACCTCCACCCACTTCGTAAAGTAATCAATTACGACCACCAAATGGAGCTTTTTGCAGGGCATTTTCGGAAATGGTCCCACGATGTCAATCCCCCATTGCGCAAATGGGCAGGGCGAGCTCATCACCATCATATCTTCCACGGGCACGTGAATAATAGGCGTGTGCATCTGACACTTTCTGCAAGTCATAACGAGCTCACCTGCCATACCCTTCATCTCTGGCCAGAAAAAACTAGCTCACAAAGCTATCCCAATTAACGCCCTGCTTTTGGCATGATCCCCACAATACCCCTCGTGTATTTCTCGTAGCCCTTCCTCTCGCGATAAGCACTTCCAGTATGGACTAAAGTGCAACCTCTTATACAAGCACCCATTCATTAAACAAAATCTTGCTGCCGTCCTGGCCTCTTTAGTGGATAACTATATATTGACAGTGGCCGCCTTATCTAGAGTCTCCCGAATTGGCATTCGCCAGTCTTCTCTTTCAGTTCTAATCCTCGTAACGGTAATTAATACATCAATCAAAATATTGCACGAGGAGTATTAGAGAAATCTGGAGGAGGCTCGTGCTCCATCACCGGATCCTGCCTCCGTCGACGAGAACACGGTCTATCTACAAACCGTCGGGGTGAAGAAGGGTCGGAGGTTTGGCACGGGATGTTTAGGAACTCTTCTGGCTTCGAAGAGTTCCAGAGGCGGTACCTCCTCTATTCCTGATAGCCGTGTCTCGGAGCTCCAAACGCAGATAGAGCTTTTGAAGAGCCAGGTCGAGGCGAGCAAGCGTGCATATCAGAAGCAGCTCCAGGCCATGCGTGAGGACCATACACGTCAAATGCTACAGAACGAGGAGGCTCTCCGTGACCAGGTGACGAGGGAAGTCGCCGCAGCGATGGAAGCGCGACGTCGACGACGATCTTCTAATGCTGCTACTGGTCAAGTTCCTGCTCCTGCTCCTGCTGCTGCTGCTGATGATGATGATGCGATTTAGTTGATTTATGAATGAATATTATTTATAATTGGTATTTTATTTATATTTTATAAATTATACGATAAAATTGTTAATTAATTTTTTTATATTTTTTTGGGAAATGCAAATTAGTTTTCTTATTGAATTATTGATATGTGAAATAAAAAAAGGTAAGAATTTCAATAAAAATTAAAAAAAGAAATTAAATAAGATTTGAGAATGCTGACGGGAGAAACCCGTCAACATTTGCTAATGGGTCCCGGGTTATGGCGGGGGGATTGACTGATGGGCGAATCCCGTCAACAGGCCATCAGAACAATCTGACGGTTTCATTAATGTCATCAGCAAATCATTTACTGACGCCAGAAATATTGACGGGCAGAACCCGTTAGCATATTCATGTTCACGGGTTTGCTGGCGGGTTCCACCCATCAACATTTCACTATTTTTTTGTAGTGATATCCTGCCACTTCAGCCTCAACCACGAGTGCATCATTATGTTCCACCTGTAACCGCATCGTTCTTCTGGGCCGAAGGAATCACTATTCCTAATGCTGGGGGTCGCCTATTAATGCCAGCAACCTCACATGGTCCCGGGCAGGCTGCCTTTGCGTGTCTTTTTTGTGCATTATTTGTGTCTCCATCTGTTAGCCCGCCAAATATCATGTTTATTCACCCCCTATTATTTCCCACGGTTCCCCCTCGTCCGGTCTTTTCCTGCCCCTCCTGTTGTGGTTGTCCCTCCACCTGTGCCGGCGGAGGTCCTCCTGGAGGTGGCAAGGGCAATGGTTGTCTCTATCCCTGAGGCTCCTTATCCTTAAAGATCACCTCTTTTAAATGTCTGACCTTGATTAACCTCTCAATCTCGTCTCGTAGGTGTCTGCACCATTCATTTGAATGCCCATAGTTATTATAAAACCTGCAAAAGAACTCAGATCTTAGGTTAGTAGGAATTGGCGTCTAACTCTCAGGCCACCTGATAGCATCAGGCACTTGGTTTTCCATAATTGTGAACACCCTTGATTTTGGGAACGCCAAGGGTGTAAAATCATCACCTCTCCATGATCTTCCTCCATTTTTTATTGCCCCACTATCGTCTGTTCCAGTGGTTAAGAACGCCCGAGAAGCTCGCCTTGGATCTCTCCGAGGCTCCGAGCTCTTAAGAGTCACTCTTTCTGGTTCTGCAACCTCCTGTCCGAAGTGTAACTTATGTTCTTCTTCAGTCTCCTCTACGTGTATGTACTTTGCACACCTATCCAGAACCTCCTCATACATATGTGAAGATCGCTTAGCCAGCGATTCGTATAATCCCTCCCATCTTAATCCTTGGCATAACGCCCCCACCTTCATCTCGTCCATGGCCGCTGGCACTTCCAAGGTAGGTCTAGTGAACTGGGCTATATAACTCTTCAAACTTTCTCCAGGCCACTGCATCATCGAAAAAAGGGATTGTGCGGTTTTTTGTGTATCTTAGTGCTAGCAAAGTGTTTTTGAAAGGCCGACCTCATGACCTCAAGGCCGGTAATTCCACCTGGTGCTAGTTGGTGGAACCAGTCTTGTGCTATTCCTCTCAAAGTATATAGGAAGGCCCTATAGGCTACATCATCCATATATTGCCTTAGCACCGCCTTGTTCTCAAAACTCTGCACATGACAGGTGGGGTCCATCATTCCCTCATAATAGAAATCCAACCCTTTCGACTCTATAAGGCTCGCGCCGCTCTCAATATACTTTCAGAGAACGGATGGTCTTTTGACTCCTCACTTTCTACTCCCGCGACCTGCCTCTGTAAGGCTCGTACTGCTTCCTACATATCTCTTAACGCGCTGGAGTCTGGTGTTGCTTCATATTCGTCTTATTCCGTATCTCGTTGAGCCTGTTGTTTATAAGGTCTCCTTCATGACCTGCTGCCAAAGAACTATATATCATCATCATTGTCCTCCTCAGATGAAGATGGGTATTTTATTGGATATTACCCGCGTTTAGCAATCAGCTCGGGATCTGGCACCCAAGGTTCCCTTTCCATGCTCCTTCATTGGCCGGAAGTCAATGGTGCTGGCCTATATTCCTCATCCTTTTCCTTTACCTCGTCCTCCTCACTGTTGTTCTCACCTGCCAAGATCTTCTCCAACTTTTCTAATTTTCTCGATGTCACTAATCCCATTATCCTCTCAAGGAATCCTTTATCCACATGACAATTTTTCCCCTTTGGTAATTCGTTCCACTCCTTGATTATGACATGAATAGTCCTTTGTTTAGTAAATTCTGGCGTCTTTTTGCTTATTTGCTTCCCTGATTTGTTCGCCTTTTCCTTCTGAGGTGATGGTGGTGGTGTTGTCGTGGTAGTTTGATTCGCCGTTTCTCCTTGAGGTGGTGTCTGTTCCTCCTTAGTTTGTTTCCCTTTATCCCCTTCTTTCGCCTTGCTTGCCTCCCCATCGAAATTCAAAGTTTGAGGTGTGATAGCTCTCCCCTTCATGATTTACTCGCTGAGATTCTCATGTCTTTTGTTCAAGGACTCGATGTCCCTCTTTTCCACAGATGGCACCACTTGATGAGACCAAAAAGATTGGTTCACCAAGAAAATAAAGTGCTAACCTCAAATATGTGTTAGGCGACCTAATAGCCCTCTAGAAAGCTCCTAGCGACCTAATCGACCTGCAAAATAGGACCCAAACCAGAGATTAGACAGCCCTGGCGTAGGCCCTCCGATGCTTAAGTCAGATAGTGTTTGAGAGAGATGCGTGATAGTTCAAAACGTAGGATATGAAATCAACTTAGAGAGAAAAAGTGAGGCCTGAGTCCTCTTTATACAAATAAGAGACGTGTTCCCAATCTAGGGTTCCCGTCTCTTATTAAAACTACAATACCATAAATAGTGACCGACTTAGAATTAGGATTGCTTCTATATGCTAAGTTACCATAGATAATAAAACTCCCATTAAATTACCATAATAACCACGAGTCCATAACCATATCTTGCTTTTAGTCCGCCGGGATCCCATACCATAAACCATATTAGCCCATCAAGGTGTTAACCATAAAACCCAACTCTCAATATCGAGCTACCACTCAGTGCCGAGTTGTCATAATACCACTTCATTCATAAGAGCTCACTCCCCCAAATGAGAGCTCTCCACTCCAATACAAGAGGTCGCCGCTCCTATAAAACAGCTCGCCCCCCTTATAAAAAGGTTGCTCCTTCTAAAAGGGGAGGTCGCCTCATAAACCCTTACAAAACCAGCATATTTACCGACCTAAATATTTGATGTCGTATCAGTATACGAGTGTTTGGAGCGACTGAGTTGAATGTATTATTGTTAGTGTTTTGGCCATACTTTGGCGATTAATTTATGTTGGTTGTAATTAGGTGTTATTTAGTTAGAGCTCTTTTTATATGTTGTTTGTGTTCTCAAGGTGTTTTAGCTTAGTGAAGGTGGGTTCTAGTTTTGTGTACAATGGTGGTCGATTTACGGAGATGTGGTGTTTCTAACTTGGATGTCTCTTGTGATTCTGGCGGAAAGCTCAGGCCTATATAAGCTTTAGCTTCAAGCTGGTTTTGTACTGGAACCTTGGTTATTCACTTGTTGGTCTTTGAACGATGATTTTGGAGTTGGTGTCTGCTGTTGAGTTTAGCTTAGTAGGTGGTGGGTTTCGTGATGGATACTGCATTTGGATTGGTTTTTTGTGAATTCTGGACTCTGGAGGTGGCTCACGGGTTGAGTTCGACACCAGTGTCTACTTTGTCCAGCTTCTATAGAGGGTTGAATTATTATTTTTTGCTCCTTCTATTGGGACCTATTTTTTGCAACAAGTAAAATAAAACAATTTTTTTGCCAATTTGATTTGTTAAAGTGTTGTTTCTGTTATGGTACTTCATTTTGTGAGAGGGGCGTTTCTTTTTGTAATCATGATTTATAGGCCTTGATTAATTTGGTTCCTTATTTTTATAAAAACGAACCGATAACAATACATAAACATAACATGTGTTTTGGCATTTACTTCTCCAATTATTAGAGTACAGAAACAAATCGAGAATAATACAAAAACATAACACATGTTTTAATATTTTCCAATTTCTCGAGTATTAGAGTATATGAACAAAATGGAAATAATATAGATACACATGTTTTGATAGGGTTCACTTTTTCAATTATTAGGATACAATAACAAACTGAAAAATAATATAAAATAGAGCGTATTATCGAGATAAGTTAGGTATTTTTGGAAGAAAATAAAAGTATTTATATGTTTGAAATAAGAAGATAAAAATATCTTCTTTTATTTAAAATGAATATTTTGTCCTTATCCCAAAATTATACCAATAATAATTCTTTGGTCCAACAGGGGCAAAGTCCATGTCTAATGAGGTAGAAGCCCATGAGCTCAAGGCCTCATGTATCATTTAAGACAAATTATTAGCTAAACTCTTGTGTACAAGACAAGATATTTTACCATCAAATCAATTAACGAACATCATATTAAAAGATAATGAATTTTCAATAACAAAAAAAGAAAAGAAATAAATGTTTAATTGCAGTAAAACAAGGGATGAGTAGATTGGCTCATAAATCCCATGCAAAGTGGGTTAAGGGCTTTTAGTTGACCACCCACCTCATATGAATCCATCGAAGAAAATTAAATTTTGAATATCTGATTTACTGGTCCCAACCAATAAAGTAATGAGTAAGTCTTACATTTGACGGTCACATGACCCTTCCATGTGATGGATGCTAAACCCGACTTAAGCACGTACCCGCTCCAGTAAAGTTGGACCATATAAAAGAAAGAAAAAATAGAACACGACAATTGCCCCACTTTTCTTATTCATTGTCTTCCTCAACCCCCCTCAACTGTAGAATCTCAGCCAAAATCTCAACACGCCACCCTCATTGGCGACTTAACACCACATCTTCGTTGTCGATTTAATGTCGTGCTTTCGCCCATCAATCGTATCCCTATATCGAGAATTTATGCACAAAGGTCACCTAGATTTTGGCTCACACATCTACAACTCCCATATTTCACTGACATAAAATCTTTATGTGTATATTCTTTTGGTTATTAGTGATATTTTCTTTGATTATCAGTGCAACTGATGGACAATTGTTGTTTCTGCGAACTTCATACTTATGTCTCATAATGGCTTTATTATTGTTCGCATGCAAAATTACGTTTTTGTAATGGTACTTTTCATATCATTTTAAAGGTCATATGTATGGTTTTTATGTGATTTTTCTTGTTTTATTGATTTCAGGGAAAATATTATACTTTTTTTGTTTTTATTGTTTTTCATAGTATAATGATAAGGTTTTGAGCCTTTATGGAGCAAGAACACCGATAACCCCAAGTTAAGTGACTAAAAGATGCACGAGAATGAAACAAGGAAGAAAATAAGTTGAAACGAGCGTGAAATAAGACCACCCAACCAATAGGTGTACCCAAGGTGATACCCATGTTGTTGGTCAGGTGTGGCGAGCAGATTGCGGACGGAGACTTACACCCGAGGTGTTAGTCAGGTGCCACAAGAAGTGGATCGGCAAAAATGGACACCCAAGGTGACACCCGAGTTGCTAGTTGGGTGTGGGGCAACTGTGATAATGTTGCAGCAGCGTGTTTAGGTCAAAATTAGGGTGTTTGGAGTCTTAAAAACACTCCACTCTATCACATGAAAATACACTTTATGTATCATATTGGAAGACAATATAGATCATAATCGGAGGAGTTTGGGAGCCCTAGGAGCAAAAGTGTAAGATAACGGATGCCATGATGAGTCACACAACTCATAGTAGGTTTTTAGCTTCTCTTTTCATATTTTTATTTAATTTGATGTGTTCTACAAACATGAATATGTGTTTTGTAAGAACCATATTTGGCTAAATTACGTTGATTACGACCATGGGAGTAAATTGATAATCCTAAAGTTTTTATATTAAAGTATTTCTTTTGTTAATAATTATGCCTACTCAATTTATCCTGTTTGGAATTTATGTGTAGCATTTGGTCATTGTTTACTTGTTATTATAAATATTGAATCAATTAATACGGGAGTGGAAGAAACAATAATTAGGCATAAGATCATTAAGATAGATAATATGCATGAATATAATTGTCTAATGAAAGCTAGTAATTCTTAGAAGCTATTATTAGCTGAATTACATGATACCAACTGTTTCGACCCAAAAAGTGGCCCACGTTAAGAACACCTAGAACTTGGAACACCCGCCTGATCTTCACCACAAAAACAAGTTAGAAAGGACCACCGGTGGTTTTTCGGTGGAAACCTCTCCGATGCTTAAGTCAGTAAGCGTTTGAGGTGTTTTCCAGAAAATAAGGAATGCTCCAAGAATGACATACCCCTCTCAGCCTTGTGGCTGAGATACTTATAGTTTCTCCTAGTGAGAACCCCAGCCGGGATCTCAGGAGCATGTGCCGCGAATCACGGGCCGTTACGCAACCAATTCTGACAAGTGGTCCCACTTGTCTCTTTATTGGGAGTTCGGAAAATAGGTCTTCCCCTCTCCAGGTCTTTCTCTTTTCTTTCCTCCGTATCAGCTTAGTATCAATACCGACTTTGACTAGAGTCAAGTATTTTCTGGTAGAGCGCTTTTATAGGCTCAAGAGAAAATAAGAGCTGTACCCATCTTTTCTTGATGTCCTATTTTCCCAAGAGGCCCAGCCAGACCCTCGCTTAGGCCGAGCCGGCCTGGTTGTATTCTTTTTATTCACATTATTCCAGATCTCCAAATCAGATCTACCCCAAATCAGGTCGGATCAATCTATTGCCCCATCAACTCCTCCCCCCTACAAGTATTGGGGTAGAACTGCTATACCCCCGGGGTGTTCGCCATAAATGAGGATTCACACGTTCATCACTCCTCGTGCTTTGCACGGATCCCGAGAAATCCGCTTAAAACCTAATTACAGGCGCTAGTGGTGTCGGTTCATTCCCCAAATCCATTACCATATTTTCACGCCTTCCCCAGTACTGCCACGTTAGCCCTACTCTAGGGCGGTTGTCGCTCCAGCTCACCACCTAGGTACTGTTCTTCTGCCAACATTAAATACGAGGATCCTTTCAAATCCCGCCTTTATCGATTTCCATTTTTCGAGTTTTATCTTATCTCTTTTTATTCCCGCTGAACTCTCACTTTGCATTTTTCAGTTCTCCAAATCTCTCAAGCCTCCTCTCTCTCTCTCTCGGAATTTCTGGCGATCCTCTCCGATTTAAATTTCTCAGTTTGATTTTTTCGGCAATCTTTTACAAACCAGGTACCTCTCTTAACCCCTGATCTCCTTTTAATTTCCTTAAAATGGCGTCGTCTTCTAACGCTTCCCCTAACAACGCTTCTTCGCCGCCTGCTACTCTAACGACGGCGATACTACCTTCCCCTTCACTATCAGACCTTCCTATAACAACGAGAGTTTCTTCTCCTTCCCCATCGGGCATCCCCACGGTGGACTCCGATTCTTTATCCCTCTCTTCTTCGGCAGCCGCGGCGGTGGATGCTCTCTCCTCTTCCTCCGGCGGCCTGGAATATCCTCCGGCCGCCACCGATCACCCCAAAATTACCTCCATCCTGAGTAAAAGGATGGTGGAGGAAATTCGCCATAAACATAAAATCTCCGATCCTTATGACGTCTATTGCCCTCCGGCAGGTATATTAGCCTGTCAATCGCCGGCTGGATGGTTAACCTTTTACCAAGACTAGTTTAAGGCAGGCCTACGTCTTCCTGTACACCCGTTAATGCTAGAAATAACCAGAATATACCAGATACCCATTTTTCAATTTACCCCTAACTCCTTCCGTATCATGGTCTGTTATAGTCTGGCCATGAGTTATGCTGGTCTGGACCCTTCTGCTCATACCTTCTTCCAGCTCTTCCAAGCGAAAAGCTCTTTTCCAAGTTGTTTTTACTTGACAGCCCGACCTGGAGTTCACTTTTTATTTAAACTTCCTACCTCCAACAAGGATTGGAGGAAGAAATTCTTCTTTGTTTATTGTAGCGAGGATTGGGGTTTCAATCCTAAGCCCATCGAAGGACTACCTAAATATCCCCCTCTGTCTTCTACTAACAGGTCTTCCCGTATAAAGAAAATTATTTCTACTTTAAATGAGAATCCTCTCCATGTGACTGACCTTCTCCTTTCCGCTGTCTTGGGTTTTTTTAACAATGGGTCCGAAACAGCCCCTTTAACCAAAGAGATCGGTATAATTTCTCTCCTTCTGGGCTTGTTTTGCTTGTTTATTTTACCCTTAACTCTCTTTTCTTATGCTTCCAGACAAGATGATGCGCGAAATGATCGAGGCAGCCAAGAGGAGAGCCAGCGGAACCTCCAGGTCTGCCGAGCATGGGGTGGGACCTTCTAGACCCACTCAAGATTCCCTTCCAGAAGTTAGCTCTAATCCCGCTCAACTGCCTCCTCAACCTGTTCTCGCGAGAACCTCTTCCTCTGACTCAGAGGGAGATACACTTCCTCTTTCCAAGAGGCCACGCACAGCCCCCAGCGAGCGTGCTCTAGTCCCCTCATCTCACAATGCTCCTCCTGCCGTTACTCGCAGCAGCCCACCCCCGATTAATTCAATCGCCAACTGCTCGGGGGAGACTGCCGTACAGTATATGCTCCGGCAACTGCTACCTGCAGATCAACCAGGCTTGGAAAGAATGACGGATCATCAGCTACTGGAGTCCTGGTGTCTGGACGAAGCCCGGGTAAATTTTTTGTTCCTCATACCCATGGCATACCATTTGCTCCTGTGCTAATTTTTATTGATTTTTGCTGATTAGGCTGCCTCCAAGAAGGCCCTTCTGGCCACCCGCATCACCAAATCGTTAATCCAATCTGATGTGGTTAAGGAGAACAAGGAGCTCGTCGTTAAAATGGAGCGCATCAGGACTCTTGCTAAGGAGAGAGGAGTGCAGCTAAAAAGGCAATTGGAAGAGCTAGGAGAGCTGAGGGAGAAGCTCAAGAAAGCAAAGGCTGAAACTGGAGAAATGCTCAAGGCACAGGCGAAGATGATCGAGACCGCTCGTGCTGAGGCAAGGGACGAAACCCTGGCTGAGGCTCGCAGTCTGGCGGATGAGGCCTTGATCAAAGCCAAGGTAGAGTGGAGGATGGAATTTCTAGGCTCCGAAGAGGTCCTAAGGTTAATTCAGTTGGCTAGAGAGGAGGCCAAGAGAGCTTTCATAGGGTCCAAAGAGCTCTACTCCTTGCTTCTCCCCGAGGCCATGAACTATTACTATTTTGCCCTTGACGAGCAGGCCAAGTGGAGCGCAACCAACGTGGCTGACCCCAACGCTATCTTTGATCAGGACCTTCCACTGAAAAATCCTCCTGAGCCTGCCTCTTTTGTTTATGCCCGGGAGCACGACCGTTTACACCTTGCTGAGGCTACGGAGTTCGCAGAGCACATCCTTTCTCTCTTTCACTCTCCTCCGCCTGCTGCGTCTCATCCAGACCAGGATCTCACCTTAGCGGTCCTTGACTCTTCTCCATCCCCAACCTTCGTTGGTCTGGGTGAGCTGCCAGGAGGAACGTCCCCCGGTGCCCTGGTTGAAGATGTTGTAGAACAGCTAGCCACAGAACTGGATGCAGAGCCTTAGCTTTCTACGCCTTTGTTGTTTTTTTAGATAGACCTGATGTATTACCTGTGCGGCTTGTTTGATTTATGTTTGAAGCTTGTATTGCCTATCTTTTGGATAAATAATAAACCTCTTGTATTTTGTCTCGTTGTGGCTTTCGAGTTCTCTAGGGTTTCCTGATTTTTCGGAAACCCTAGTATCCTTACAATTCTCTCTCCACGCGCCCTTACTTCCTTAAATACGTGCCTGTATTCATTATTTCACCCATCGATCTGAAAAATGTCTTCTTCTCCTTTGATCGAAGAACTCAATACGGTGAAGAGAAAAAACATCTCCCTAGTTGTGGAGAAATTCAAGCTTTCCGACCAACTGGTCGCGCTCAAGGAGAAAGTTGGTTATCTCTACCGACTACTGGAGAGGAAACGCCAGAAGAAACGTTTCTACTAAAGAGAGTGGGCTGAACTCCGGCAAGTTAACCGCCAACTCCTAGAGGAGAAGGCGGACCTGGCCGAATCGGTAGGTCGCTTGACCGCCGCTGCCGGCGAAGTTTCGACGCTTGCCGATCATTCCGACAAATATCGCCGCCGCCTACACGAAACAGAGCGTGAACTCTGGGGGGTTCGTCGAGCTCTGGCTTCATATCGGAGATCTTCTCATAGCTAAACACCTTAGCTTTATTTTTCACTGTTTTTCCTGCAATCCCATGTAATCAAAGTTGCCAACCTTTTCTGAAAGGTGTAGGCAGCCAATGTTTTTCATGCAATAATATATGAATTTCTTGAGCTTTTTCAAATAATCTGTTAATCAATTTTTCATTTGCTCCTAATCGTTCAACTCATGCGCACAGTAATGTTAACTGTTAAGCATTTACCTCTGAAGGTTCTGTACCTTAGTCCAGTCCAGCACATTCATACGCTCTAGCTGACCAACAAGTCAGGCATGTATGCATAGGTCGATTTGCTGCTTTTGACATCCAGATCAGGAGATCAAGCCTGTTGACCTGGACTCATACTCAAGTTAGATAAAATCGAGGACATCCGTCCTTAGCCAATCCTGGCTTTAAGCTGTCAATCAGGTCAGGTAATATTTTAGGACATCCGTCCTTAGCCAATCCTGGCTTAACCGACAATCAGGTCGGGCAAAATTTCAGGACATCCGTCCTTAGCCAATCCTGGCTTAACCGACAATCAGGTCGGGCAATATTTTTAGGACATCCGTCCTTATCCAATCCTGGATTTAACCGACAATCAGGTCGGGCAAAATCTAGGACATTCGTCCTTAGCCAATCCTGGCTTTAACTGACAATCAGGTCGGGCAAAATCTAGGACATCCGTCTATAGCCAATCATGGCTTTAACCGACAATCAGGTCGGGCAAAAATCTAGGACATCCGTCCTTAGCCAATCCTGGCTTTAACCGACAATCAGGTCGGGCAAAATCTAGGACATTCGTCCCTAGCCAATCCTGGCTTTAACCGACAATCAGGTCGGGCAAAATCTAGGACATCCGTCCTTAGCCAATCCTGGCTTTAACCGACAATCAGGTCGGGCAAAATCTAGGACATCCGTCCTTAGCCAATTCTGGCTTTTTAAAGTCCTTTGCGCGCCAATCCTAATGTAATTTCCCGCCTTTTCTAAGCTCCCTGCGCGCCAACTTGATGTTATTTCCCGCCTTTTTCTTTCCTATATATACTGGCATCTATTCTCCATTTATGTTCCCCACATAATGGCGTCGTCATCGTCTTCCAACAACATTTCCATCGAGGAGCATATCCGACTACTTCATGAGAGGAACCGACTTAGGGAAGAAGTTTCCCAATTGCAGGAACGTACGGAGAAATTGGCGGAGAAATTGGCTGAGAGGAAACTGGAATACCGTCATGAACGACATCGCCTTCAGCAACTCATTCTCGACCTGAAAAGGGAGAACTATGAATTGTATGTCGACTGGGATATTGCCGTGGACGTATCGGACCAGTTTCGTGTCCGCCTTCTGGAACATGAGGAAGAGATCCAACGACTCCGTCAACTTCTTGCTTCTACACCTCCATCTTAAGGCTTTTACTTTTGTTCTGTTGTTTTTTCCACGCTTGAGATTTGTACCTCTGCGATTGTAATGCTAAGATATCTCCTTGTATTTTCTATTTTCTCTGTAAGTGTCTTTACCGTTTATCAATCAAAGACTAAAGGTGACTCATCGCTAATAATGAATTCTGGGATTCATTCAGAAATAATGATCTTACTGGCCATCTAGTTAGGAGAAATTACGGGAATCCTCGAACGTTAACTCTGCAGTTTTTCATTTAATAGATAAGCAAACGTTAAGGGTTACAATTACGTATAAAATTTTCGCAGATTGGTAATGTTCCAAGCGCGGGGGATATTGGTCCCATCAAGCTCTTCCAGCACATACGCCCCTCCAGCCAGAACCTTAGTGACTCTGAACGGGCCTTGCCACGTGGCATCTAATTTTCCTTTGGCCTTTCCTAAATCAAACCTTCTCAAAACCAGGTCTCCTACCTGAGATTGCCTCTTAATTACGGATTTATCATGTGTGGCCTTTATCCTCCCCTTGATATGGGCCATTCTGGCTGCGGCCTGCTCTCTTTTTTCTTCGATCAAATCCAGGGCATCTTGCCTCAACAGCTCGTTCTGCTCTTCATTGAAATTCTGAATCCGGTGTGTCTCTAAGCTGATCTCCGCAGGCACTACAGCGTCCATGCCATACACCAGGCTAAAGGGGGTTTCACCTGTACTTCCCTTTGGATTTGTGCGATATGCCCAAAGTACTGCATTCAGCTCTTCCACCCATTTCCCTCCAGACCTTTCCAATCGTGATTTAAGTCCTTGAACAAGGATGCGGTTAGTCACCTCGACTTGACCATTCGCCTGCGGATGGTATACAGACGTGAAATGCTGCTGGATTTTCATCTTAACACACCAGGCCTTAATTTTGGTTCCCGTGAACTGAGTACCATTATCCGATATCAAGACTCTTGGCACACCAAAGCGACAGACAACATTTTTCCATATGAATCCCATCACCGCTTCCTCCGTTATTTTTTCCAGAGCTTCCGCCTCAACCCACTTACTGAAATAGTCTATGGCTACAATTAAAAATATTTTCTGGGCTGGAGCCATCGGAAACGGACCAACAAGGTCAATCCCCCATTTCGCAAAAGGGCAAGGGGAGCTCATTGTTAACAGCTCTTCCGCAGGCTGATGGATCAAAGGAGCCATCTTCTGACACTTTTCGCATTTTCTCACGAAGACCTCAGCCTCCTTCCTCAACAAAGGCCAAAAATAACCTGCCCTCAATACCTTGCTAGCTAGAGCTCTGGCCCCCATGTGATTGCCGCAACACCCCTCATGAATCTCACGCATTACCAGAGCTCCTTCTTCTTGACTCAGGCATCTCAATAAGGGTTGGCCGAATCCTCTTTTAAACAGCTCTCCCTTAATTAGGCAAAACCTGGCAGCCCTAGTTCGTATTTTCGCCGCTTCCTGTCTGTCCTCCGGCAAGACCTCCTGTTCCAAGTACGCCTTTATAGGAGAGAGCCAGTCCTTCCCTTCGATGATTGAGCGTACCTGTTCTGTTCCAAATTCTCCATCCGCCTATAGTAGAGTAATCACCTTTTCTTGACAATCTGCAGCCGAGCTGGCCACCTTTGCCAAGTAATAAGCTCTTCCATTTTCTTCTCTAGGGATCTGAAGGACCGTTAGGCCTTTCATATCTCTAGCAAGCTCTCTATACTTAGCTAGATATTTCTGCATATTTTCTTCTCTTGTTTCAAACTCTCCGCTCATCTGCTTGCAAACAAGCTGAGAATCTACCCTGGCGCATACTTGCTCTGCACCTAGGTCTTTCGCCATCTGAATTCCTCTTAGAAGGGCCTCATACTCAGCAGCGTTATTAGAAAATGTTGTGCTCAGCTGAATGGCGAACTCAGTGGATGTGCCTGCTGGATCCGTTAAAATAATTCCAGCTCCACAGCCCTGGTTACAGACAGAGCCATCTGTAAAAATCGTCCATTCCTTCAACTCTCCCGGAGGACCGGTCATTTCTTGCATGAAATCAGCTAAGGCCTGGGCTTTAATTGCCGTTCTGACCTCAAAGCTAATATCAAATTCGCTTAGCTCGATTATCCACTTGACCAGTCTCCCCGACGCCTTTGGCTTATCCATGACGACTTTCAATGGCAGGTTTGTCCGTACGACTATACTATGTGAGAGGAAATATGGGCGCAATTTCCGGACTGTGCCTACTAGAGCTAGTACCGCCCGCTCTACCTCGACATATCTCACTTCAGCATCGTGTAAGACCTTACTCCAGTAGTAGACTGGTTTCTGTACCTTTCCTTCTTCTCGAATTAAGACAGAGCTAACTGCTTGCTGTCCGACCGATAAGTACAAGATAAGGGGTTCTCCTAGAACAGGTTTTGTGAGCAAGGTCATACCAGCCAAGTGTTCTTTCAA
>BMAC01000682.1:274078-325755 GCA_014905375.1 Phtheirospermum japonicum | reverse complement strand
GGAAGTGGGTAGTGATCTTTCGGACAAGCTCGGTTAAGGTCACGAAAATCAATGCACATTCTCCAATCCTCTTGGGTTTTGGGAACTAATACAGCATTGGAGAGCCATTATGGGAATTAGATTTCCTGGATATGCTTAGCATTAAGTAATTTTTCCACCTCTGCTTCAATTATGGCCTCTTTCTCAGGTCCGAAATTCCGCTTCTTCTGCTTTACCGGCTTTACATCTGGGCTGATGTTCAGGCGATGCTCCATCACTTCCGGATCAATCCCTACTAAATCCTGAGGGGACCATGCAAACACATCTGTATTCTCTCTTAACAAAGCTACCAGGGCTGTCAAGACTTCTGGGATGAGCGTCGCCCCCACGCGGAGAATTCTACTCTCATCACCCGGAACAACCTCTACGAGCATCAATCCCTCCTCACCTCGAGTCTGAGCTGTCTGCGGCTGCTCTATCCGAGCCTTCTTGCTCTGCCTCTCATCTTCGGTGTTCCTCTTGATGCACTCAACATAGGTCTATCTTGAGGCATATTGGTCACCTCTTACCTCTCCTGTTCTGTCTTCTGCCGGGAATTTCATCTTCATATGAAAGACTGATATTACAGCTTGGAACTGACTTAGGGAGGGTCTACCGAGCATGACATTGTAAGAGGATGGCGCATCTATAACCAAGAAACGAACCATCCTTGTCACCCTATAAGGCTCTTCCCCTAGGGTCACGAGGAGCCTGACCGCTCCCATCGGTTTCAGGGCTCCCCCTGCAAAGCCGACTAGAGAGGTAGTCACCTCCTCCGGCTCCACATCCAATTTCAATTGTCGGAAGCAGTCATAAAATAGGATGTCAGCAGAACTTCTGGTATCCACAAAGATCCGTCGCACATTATAATTGGCGATAGTTGCCGTTATAACCAGAGCATCCATGTGCGGGACCAAAATGTCATCACCATCTTCTGACCCAAAACAGATGTTAGGGGTAGAGGTCATTTGTCCCACATCGCACGATTTTCGAATTAAGTCTTTCGTAGCTCTGACATAACTGTGCTGCGTCCTCTTGGAGTGCTCCTCCAGCTCTCCTCCAGTGATCATCTGGATTTCCCCATGAATAACCTGGGCTTGATCAGCTCGTCTTCCATCAGAGCGGCCTCTATCCTGGTCTCTCTTGCCCTGGTTAGACCTGTCATAGCCCTTGTTGCCAGACCTGACCTCTTCCCTCCTCATACGGACATACTCCTTCAGGTGCCTAGCCTGAACCATTCTCTCCAGTTCATCCTTCAGATGCGTACACTCCTCGGTATTGTGCCCATATTCATTATGGAAATGACAGAATCGATCAGATCTTTCCTTCCTAGGTTTCTGTGAGTAGGTCTTAGGCCATTTCAGGTCTGGATGCTTCTCTATGGCCTGCAGGATCTCGCCCTGTGGAGTTGCCAAAGGGGTGTACCTGTCAAAACGAGGTCTCCCACCAGACAGTTCTGGCCTCGGTTTCTTTGTAGCAGCCCTGTTATCATGATCGTATCTCTCCCTCCTCTTTTCTCCCTCATATTTGATTTTCAAGGCCTCCTCAAGGTGAATATACTTCTCAGATCGTTCCAATAGTTCTCCAAACTTCAGGGCTGGTTTGACAACCAGCGATTGAAAAAAGTCACCTCTCCTCAGACCCTGCGCCAGAGCATTCACCAACAGCTCCTCAGACGCAGAGGGTACCTCCAGCTTTGCTGTCGTAAATCTATTAATATAAGCACGCAAACTCTCATTCTCCTTCTGCTTCAAACTGAAAAGTTCGAGCGGCATTTTCTGATACTTTCTACAGCTCGTGAACTGGTGTAAAAAGGCTGAACTGAACTCGTCAAAATTGCTGATAGACCTCGGCGGCAGCTGACTAAACCAGAGCTGGGCTGATTTAGTAAAAGTCATCGGGAAGACCCGACACATGACAGCATCTGAAAATTTATGCAGGGCTGCCATGATCTCGAAGCGGCTAAGATGGTCTCACGGGTCTGTGGTTCCATTGTACTCGAAGCCTAGAGAGTGATATGAAGCTGGCACATCATCTCGCATAACTTCCTCAGTAAATGGCGTACCCCTTCTCGCCGGAATCACGCCGCCAGTCGCCATTTTCCTCTTAAACTCCCTCACCTCTTTTTGCAAGCTCTCCATCTGTTCAGCCAAACCTGGATTAGTCTGGCTTGAAGTCTCGCTGTCGGAGGTGGAGGATGCTCTTCCCCATCTTGTAAAGGAGCCCGATCCGCATGCTGTCCTCGCAATGGCTCCATTCCCACCACCGGGACAGTTCATGCCGGTGGCGTGTTGGATGGCGGCATCGCCATCTCCGCAAACTTCTTTTCCACCACCATCTCCACGGCTTTGCCAATTAGCTCCGAGAGCTGCAAAAGGAAGGATTCGTTAAATAAACCACCTGTAGTTGGCACAGATCTACTGAGTGGGGGTGGTGTGGTGCCAGGTGCGGCCCCTGCCGACGGCGCTGTCTCTCCTGGCCCCATCGCCGATGTATCTGTTGACCTGGGCATCCCCCACGGTGCAGCGGAACCAGGGGTTCCGCCGAGCTCTCCCACCAAGTTCCGCCGTAAACCGTCTGAAGCCATAGGATAAAAAGAAAACCTCACGCCTTAGCTTGATCGATTTCCCACAGACGGCGCCAATTGTTTCGACCCAAAAAGTGGCCCACGTTAAGAACACCTAGAACTTGGAACACCCACCTGATCTGCACCATAAAAACGAGTTAGAAAGGACCACCGGTGGTTTTCCGGTACCTCTCCGATGCTTAAGTCAGTAAGCGTTTGAGGTATTTTTCAGAAAATAAGGAATGCTCCAAGAATGACATACCTCTCTCAGCCTTGTGGCTGAGATACTTATAGTTTCTCCTAGTGAGGACCCCAGCCGGGATCTCAGGAGCATGTGCCGCGAATCACGGGCCATTACGCAACCAATTCTGACAAGTGGTCCCACTTGTCTTTTTATTGGGAGTCCGGAAAATAGGTCTTCCCCGTTCCAGGTCTTTCTCTTTTCTTTCCTCTGTATCAGCTTAGTATCAATACCGACTTTGACTAGAGTCAAGTATTTTCTGGTAGAGCGCTTTTATCAGCTCAAGAGAAAATAAGAGTTGTACCCATCTTTTCCTGATGTCCTATTTTCCCAAGAGGCCCAGCCAGACCCTCGCTCAGGCCAAACCGGCCTGGTTGTATTCTTTTTATTCACATTATTCCAGATCTCCAAATCAGATCTACCCCAAATCAGGTCGGGTCAATCTATTGCCCCATCACCAACTAAAATAAACGTGCATTGGTAATTGAGTCTATGATTATGCACTTATTGAACTAGAGGTGCTAGATGACCATTGCAATACTTTATAGGATAAACATCAATAGAGGTTATTTATCATTAATGAAAGAGTTATCAATTGAGATCATTGTCTTGGAATCACCCCATCCCTTATCTTTTCCTACGTTTTATTTTGTTTTGTCTCATGTTATTTAGTTTATTTAATTCAATAATATTTGTTTATTTCTTTAGATAAAATAATAGCTACTAAAATTAAGTTATTTAGTCTAATTAGGCTCCATAGAATACAACCTTACTTGAAACTAAATTATTTAAAAGTCGTACACTCGGTAGTTAAAGAAAAGGTGAAAACTTTTTGGCGTCATTGCCAGGAACTAGTATTTAGTACTAATATTTTGATAGGTAGTTTAGATTTAAATTTAGATTTTTTTATTAATTTTTTTAATTTACATTGTTATTGTTGGTTGATTGTGTCTATTTCATGTCTACACGTTCTCGTAAGGGATCGTTAGCAATTTTTGATCCCAAACTTGAAGCAGCCGCTAGAAGGTTAAAGGTGGCGAGTAGAGTGATGGGCGAAGGTGAGAATGGATGTGTGTGGGCCAATGGTGTTACGAGAATGTCTTTGATGATGAGGACAATACGAATGAGAGATAGTATAAGTCGATCAAGCACGATGAGAGTTGGAATGAGAAAAAGTGAGAACCGAATGAGAAAGGGAGTGACTTGCCCTAGCCAAGTGAGGTCATGATGATTGAGTAAACCCACATCCTCCCATTCGTGATGATATTCCTCAAACAAGGAACCAAATGCATATAGAGATGTCTCACATTCTTATTCAAGCTAATAACTTCAAAATCAAACATTCCTTGATTCAAATGGTTTCTCAAGAGCAGTTTTGGAGTAACGCAGCCGAGGACCCTCACAATTATCTTGAATGTTTCCAAAAATGTATGATTATAAAAGATTAATGATGGATCATAAGATGCTTTCCTTCTACGCCTTCCTCATTCTAGTTGATTATGGGAGCATAATGACATTTGAAGAGTTGAAAGAGAAGTTTCTTGAGAAATTTTTCTCACCAGTGCACTTGATGAGCGAGATTACGAGATTTAGTCAATTGGATTCAGAGACATTGTATGAAGACTGAGATAGATTCGAGAGCTTATTCGAAGGTGTAATCCACAACAAATGTGTTTCTTCTACTTTGGTCTTAGGGGCCAAACTCTTGCTTTGATTGATGCGGTTGCCGGAGGTTCTTTACTTTCTAAGAGTGCTGGTGAAACATTTGAACTTATTGGAGACATGGCTATGACCAATTAGTAATGACCGTCCGAGAGGTCTGATTTAAAATGAATAGCCAAGGTGAAGGAGGTGGATCTTCTTAAGGATTATAGTGCAATTAGCATATTAAAAAATTAATAAAAATTAAGAGTCAAGGAGAACCGATGAATAAAGGAGATTGTTCGCTGGACCCATTAGAAGATGCAAATTATGTGGGGTGACAATTAAATAATAATCAGGGGGATTTTATCCAAATTATCTAAACAATGATAACTTACCATATATTTATATGGAGAGTGTGCTTCATCTGCCTCCAGATTTCAAGGTAGTGGATGGAGAGATCGTAGAAGAGGAGCAATCACTTGAGGCGATTTTGAATGCATATGTGAAGGATTCATCTCAATGTTTTCTATGAAACAAGGCAAATTTAGATGTCAATATTGATCAAATGATGATGTTGACTAATACAATGGAAACTCATTTGAAGAATCTTGATACGTAAGTTGGGCAACTAGCGAAAATGATTGGTAGACTAAGTGAGAAAAGAAAATTTACAAGTGACACGAAGATGAACCCAAAAGATTCATGTAAGTAGTGGTGTGATATGTATACCTAAGTTAATCAAGGAGATAGATAGAAGGGAGATTGAAGAGCCATTAAACATCTTCTCACATTGAAAACTTCCAGAAAATAAAGAAGATCCTAGTGGTTTCATGATTTCATACAATATAGAAGAGTTTGGAAGTTAAAGATGTCTGGTTGGGTGATTTCATGACCAAATAATTAATCGGAAATAAGCTCTTCGATTAAATCTAACTATTGAACAACCTAAAATGCACTCTCTAGATTTAATGCAATAACAACTTTTAGATTTAGGAAAATAGTCTAATCTAAGTAATAAACTCATAAGTTTGGTTTACTTAACTTAGTTTGTGTTATCCCTAATAGTGCGAATATTAGTTGCTACAAACCAATTAAACACACAATAATTATGGATTGAAGGTTTAATTCTACCAATAGATATATAAAACCTAATTTTAGTGATCAAGCTATAAAAGAAAAACACATCGTTACTATTTAAACAAAATATGTTGATATGTCTTGAATCTCAAATTTCGACCAGTTGTATGGGGGTCTTAAGCCCAAACGGTATGCAGTTTTGGGCCTTAAGCTCAATTTGGTGTATTCTCTCAATACTATAAATATGGTATTTGAGATCAGAAGTCTGTAACCCTAGTCAGTAATAAAATCCGTTCTTCTCTCTGCCCGTGGACGTAGCCAATTTGGTGAACCACATAAATCTGTGTCTTCTTTATGTTTTCTGTTTATTGCTTTTTAATCATATTCATTCATAACAAACTGGTACTTGTCAAGAGCCTGGTCGATTTGATCAGGGTATTCCCGCACCATTAGGGTTTCTTTTGCCGACTGAGAATGTCTGCTTTCAACGTAAAGGTTGACAAATTCACCAGGAGAAATAGTTTTGGATTATGGCAGATCAAGATGCGATCTCTACTGAAGCAACAGGGTCTGTGGGCGCCGCTATCAGGAAAACCTAAATCTAAGGATGTAGATGAAGAAGAGTGGAATACTCGAGAAGAAAAGGCCCACTCGACTATTATGCTATGTCTGTCCGACGATATTATCATCGAGGTTGCTGATCAGGAAACTGCCGCTGCTCTCTGGTTGAAGTTAGAGAGTCTGTACATGACAAAGTCTCTAACCAACAAGTTGCTCTTGAAGCAACGTCTGTTCTGTTTATGCATGCAGGAAGGTAATCCCCTTCGTGATCATCTAGACAAATTAAACAAAATTTTACTAGATTTGCGTAATATTGATGTTAAAGTAGAAGACGAGGACGCTGCTTTAATTTTGTTAGTATCTTTGCCTGAATCGTATGAGAATTTTGTTGAATCGTTTATTACTGGGAAAGATACTCTGTCTCTGGAAGATGTTCGATCTGCCCTCCACAAAAAAGAAGATTGTCAACAGGCAACTGGCTCTGTCATAGAAAATCAGGCATCGGGGCTGTTTGTCACAGGTAAAGAAAAAGGGAGATTTGGGAAGAAAACTGGGAAGCCGAATCCGAAAGGTTCAAAAGGTCCTAAACCCGAAGACATATGCAATTACTGTAAAGAACCAGGGCATTGGAAGAATGACTGTCCTAAGAAGAAGAGGAAGCAGGAGAAGAAAGGGGGTGTCGGTGGTTCTGCAGCTGTGGCAGAAACTGATACGAATTCTGAAGAAGATCTTGCTTTGCTTACAGCTGGACAGTGTTATCGTAATGATGTGTGGATTCTTGATTCTGGGGCATCGTACCATACTTGTCCTAACAGGGAGTTCTTCTCGACCTATGAGTAGATAGATGGAGGAAATGTTTCCATGGCAAACAGTGCAGTCTGCAAAGTGGTTGGAATTGGCTCAGTCAGGATACGGACAAATGATGGGGTATTCTGCACCTTGAAATAAGTCAGGCATGTTCCACAGATGACGAAGAATCTGATATCATTGAGTCTTCTTGACAGCAAGGGTTTCAGTTTCAAAGGTGAAGGTGGAGTTATGTATGTCTGTCAAGGTTCAAAGATGGTCCTATCAGGCCTGAAACGTGGTACCTTATATTATCTGCAAGGTTCTACTGTGACAGGTTATGCTGATGTTGCATCATCCGAGGTTCAGACCAAGGATATGACCAGGCTGTGGCATATGAGGCTCGGTCATATAAGAGAAAGAGGGATGCAGATTTTGTCAAAGTGGGATCTTCTTTCTGGGCATAAAGTGCAGATTCTTGAATTCTGCGAGCATTGTGTGTTTGGGAAGTTTCATCGCAGCAAGTTCCCAAAGAAGGCCGTTCATCAGACCAAAGGGACTCTTGACTACATTCATATGGATTGTTGGGGTCCGTCACGTGTTGAGTCTATTGGAGACCACAAGTATTTTGTGTCTATGATTGATGACTACTCAAGAACAAAAGTGAAGCGTTCAAGAGATTTAAGCAGTGGAAGACGTTGGTAGAAAATCAGACTGGGAAGAAGATCAAGCGACTGCGAACTGATAATGGCCTGGAGTTCTATTCGTCTGATTTCAATGAGTTCTGCAAGGATGCAGGGATTGCTCGACATCACACCATACGACACACGCCACAGCAAAATGGTGTGGCAGAGAGCATGAATCAGATATTGCTGGAGAGAGCAAGATGCATACTCTCAAATGCTATTTTGGCTAGAAAGTTCTGGGCAGAAGCAGTAAACATGGCGTGCTATCTGATCAACCGTGGTCCTAATACTGGTATTGATTGCAAGACACCTTACAAGGTATGGTCTAATAAACCTGCAGATTATTCATTGTTGAAGGTTTTGGGGTATACTGTTTACTGTCATGTTAGTGAGGGTAAATTAGAACCAAGAGCTAAGAAGGGTATATTTGTTGGTTTTGGGGATGGAGTTAAGGGATATAGAATTTGGTCACCTTCAGAAAATAGAGTTATATTAGCAGGAACGTGATTTTTGATGAGAATTCTATGCTTAACCCCGCTGTGAAGTCCATTGGTGCAGAAAATGTGGAGCTGCAAGTCACTCACGATGAGAGTGAATCACAACTTCAAGTTGGAGAAGATCAACATACTACTGCTGAAAGTACAAGTTCAGATATTCATCCAGAAGCTCGCCAGACAAGCATAGCTACTGATAGATCTAGGAGAACAGGCTTGAAGCCTCCTGTGCGATACAGTTTTGAGGATATTGTGACTTATGCATTACAAGTCGCTGACGACGTAGAAGAGGAAGAACCATCTATAGGTGAACCATTCACATACAGAGAGGCTGTTTCTGGTAGTGAGTCATCTCAATGGCTCACTGCAATGAGAGAAGAGATGGAATCACTTGACAAGAATCTGACTTGGGAGCTGGTCAAACTGCCAAAGGGGAGGAAGACTTTCACTTGCAAATGGATATTCAAGAAGAAGGAAGAAACCACATCTGGTGAGGGTGTGAGATACAAGGCTCGACTAGTTGCAAGAGGGTTCACACAGAAGGAGGGGGTTGACTATAATGAGATATTCTCACCAGTGGTCAGACACACTTCCATCAGAGTGTTACTAGCAATGGTTGCACAACAGGATTTAGAACTTGAGCAACTGGATGTGAAGACAACTTTTCTACATGGAATGCTCGAAGACGATATCTACATGACTCAACTAGAGGGGTTCCTTTGCAAGTTGAAGAGGTCCTTATATGGGCTAAAGCAGTCTCCAAGACAGTGGTATAAGAGGTTTGACAGTTACATAATCCAGTTGGGATACAACAGGAGTCCACATGATTATTGTGTGTATCACAACAAAGCAGATGATGGTTCCATGATGTATCTCGTTCTGTATGTGGATGATATGCTCATAACTGCGAAGTCCAAGTCTGATATTCAGAAGCTGAAGGATCTGCTCAGTGCTGAGTTCGATATGTTGGATGCTACCAAGAAAATTCTGGGCATGGAGATATATAGGGAAAGAGAAAAGAATAAGCTCTTCGTGTCACAGAAGAGTTACATTGAGAAGATCTTGTCTAGATTTGGCATGTCTACCGCCAAGCCTATTGATACCCCAAGTGCTATAAATATTCATTTATCCGCTGATTATACACCGAAGTCTGTAGCTGAGCAGGAATACATGTCTCGAGTCCCATACTCTAATGCAGTAGGGAGTTTGATGTATGCTATGGTCTGCACTAGACCAAATCTTGCACATGCTGTGAGTGTTGTCAGCAGGTTCATGGGACGACCTGGAAAGGAGCATTGGCAAGTTGTGAAGAGGATTTTTCATTATCTTAAAGGTACGTCTGATGTTGGTCTCTTGTATGGAGGTGATGCTCATGGTTCTGTGACTGGTTACTCTGACTCTAATTATGCTGGAGATGTTAATAGTAGAAGATTTATGACTAGTTATGTCTTCACTCTTGGTGGTTCTGTTATTAGTTGGAAGGCAACTCTACAGGCTACAGTTACTCTTTCTACAACTCAGGCAGAATATATGGCACTGACAGAAGCTGCTAAAAAGGGAATTTGGTTGAAAGGGCTTCTAGGTGATCTTGGTCTACATCATGATCAAGTTATTGTGTTTTGTGACAGCCTGAGTGCAATCTGTTTGACCTAGGATCAGATCCATCACGAGAGGACCAAACATATTGATGTGAGGTATCATTTTCTGAGGAATGAGCAGAGAATCAAGGTGATGAAAGTAGGTACTGCTGATAATCCTGCTGACATATTCACCAAGCCGGTCCCACATAGCAAGTTTCGACATTGTCTAGACTTGCTAAACGTCAAAAGCTGTTAGTTGCCCAAGGAGGGAAGATCTGAGGCAGAAAGGAGTCTGTTCATTTGGCATTGTAATGATACATCTGCAAGAAAGATTCAAGTTAAGGTGGAGATTTGTTGATATGTCTTGAATCTCAATTTTCGACCAGTTGTACGGGGGTCTTAAGCCCAAACGGTATGCAGTTTTGGGCCTTAAACCCAATTTGGTTTATTCTCTCAATACTATAAATATAGTTTTTGAGATCAGAAATCTGTAACCCTAATCATTAATAAATTTCGTTCTTCTCTCTGCCCGTGGACATAGCCAATTTGGTGAATCACGTAAATATGTGTCTTCTTTACATTTTCTGTTTATTGCTTTATAATCATATTCATTCATAACAAAATAATACAATAAACTCTTTAGACTTAATAGAAAACCATCACGAGAATTAATTAAAATATAATCAAGTCATTAGGGTTCAATATATCAGAAACTATAATAAATACTTAGTATCCATAAAGTTATAAAATAAATATGTAACACGAGACATTATTTATATATAAGAAGGAATAAAAACTCCCAAAGTCTTCTAATTGACTGCTCCTTCAAAGTTCGAATTCTCTCGAAGTACACTGCTCTCCAAACCTCCTGTCGAAGTTCACATATTTTTCCCATCACCAAAATTTAGTATGCTGCTTCTATAAATCACGTATATGATCCTTTTCAAATATCTAAAGCAGCCTAAAGAAGCCCTTGATTCTTGGGCTTGATAAGCAAGCTGGGCCAAATCTCATTACAACTGGGCCATCCACTTCAACAACATGGGCTGGTATGGGGTGACTCAATACCAGCCTGCTATCACTTTTTTTTTTCTTTGCAATTGTTACAAGCAATCTATTATTTCTTCCTCAGTTGAAATACGCCCCAAAATACTGCAAATTTAATATAAAACATCACATGAGAACACATCCATTCAAATAACTAGATAAGTAGAAAAATATATAAGTGTGACACAACTAAATACATAAAAGTATACTAATTTTATTTGACACACATTTCCTGAGTTATCAATTTCTCCAAAAAATAAAATCTTGCTTTTTCTCGAGCAACTTAGAATTAAAGCGCACAAAGGGAAATAGTAGAAAAGTAAGTGGCATTTTGCTCAAGTCCTCACAATTTTATACAAAAGTAAATCACTCACATTGCTTGAATGAGTTCATCTAACTCTAGATGATATTATATTTCTAGAAATCACAATCATTTCACATTTTGACCAAACTGACCCCAGGAGTTTGGCAATCCCATCTCAGTTATGTTAAATCATTATACTATGGCGTCTCCTCGTTACTCATAAATTCAGCTTCTATCTATCATAGGTTGTGATAAAATATCTCGCTCTCCCCTGTATTATTATTATTTTTTATGAGGCCTACAGCTCCGCACTACCGTGCTTGTCTTGATTTTTTCATTAGAAAAAGATTTTATTTTTTGGATTTTTCATTATCAAGCGCCAAACACCGAACAAGAGGATCGCTTGAGTTAGGCAATCAATATGTTAATCTTCTCCTCCGATTTATGAAAGTTAAGGTCAGTATGCTAGTCTAAGGTGTATGCATATTTGGAATGAAACGTCGGCCCCTCTGGACTTGCCTCCACTGGAAAGCAAATGTAGTGTGTGTCGTTTGCACTTGGTATACTACGGGTAGGCAGTTGTTTCAACACCTCATATATTTTTTTCTTTTTTGACTAACTGCCATTTCATATCCTCCCCCATACTTTAAATCTCTATTTTGACTAACGGGATATTCTCACATGGCCTCCAACTCCAAGGCCTACAGAAACTCGGATTGATTACGACAACCACAAGTACACCTCAATAATGCATACAATCTAGAAACGACGCCCTACAAATGAATCACAGAGGTACTAACAATCATACACTTTGATAGGCCAGACCCGGATTGGGGTAAACCTGGCTCGAGATAACCAAAGGAAAAGAAAGGAAGTTAGACCAGCTCAATCTTAGGGAAGGTCTGACCTAGTCTTCTTGGAGACAGAACAGATATTGGAGAGAAGATTATCAGGGCTCGGGATTTGTCCTGACCTGGTAGAGGTCTCCTATGAAATAACCCTTAGAAAATCGCATCAAGGCAGGCTTGACGTCCTGACTTACAATATAAAGGGAGAGCAGGATCAGGGTAGACCTGGCATCCTGACCTCCACCGAGGAGACAAGTGGGACCACTTGTCAGAATTTATTGCTTAACGACCCTTGATTAGCGGCCTTTGTTTCCGAGATCCCGGAAGGGGTTCCCATTGAGGAAAACTATAAATACCTCAGCCCCAAGGCTGAGAGAGGTATGTTATTCATTGTGCATTCCTTGCTTTGTTCACTAGAAACACTCTATACGCTTTCTGACTTAAGCATCGGAGAGGTTTCCACCGGAAAACCTCCGGTGGTCCTTTTCTAAAGTGTTTATGTGTGCAGGTCGGGTAAAGCGCAAGGTTCAGGCTTGTTCATATTTTCTGGGTGAAACAATTAGCGTCGTCTATGGGAAAATAATCAGCTAAGACGTGAGATCTTGAATGGCTTCAGACGGGCTATGGCGGAATCTGGTCGGGGAACTGGGTGGAACTCCTAGTTCCGCCACGCCGTGGGGCATGCCGTGGTCGACAGGGCCGTCAATAACGAAGCCAGAGGGAATGGAACCATCGGCGGCAACTGGACCTGGCACCATGCCTCCCCCCTCTGATGGATCCATGCCAGCCAGCGGCGGATTGCTGAACAAAAATTTCCTCAGGCAGTTGTCTGAGCTCATCGGAAAAGCCGTGGAAGTTGTTGTGGAGAAGAAATTCGCGGAGATCTCGACACCGCTGTCCAATGCACGACCAAATCGGACAGTTCCACTGGAGGAAACGGAACCGCTGCACAACCAGCGCACGGATCAGACCCCCCCTTCAAGACAGAGAAGAACATTTTTCTACTTTCGACAGCGAAACGTCGAGTCGGGATAATCCAGGCCTGGCCGAGCAGATGAAAAGCTTGCAAAAAGAGGTGAGAGAATTTAAGAAGAATATGATGAGCACTGACGCGGTCCTGGCACAGAGAGGTACACCGTTCACAGATGAGGTCATGCGTGATGACGTGCCGGCCTCTTATAGATCTTTGGGCTTTGAGTATAGCGGAACAACAGATCCATGGGATCACCTCAGCTGCTTCGAAATTGCAGCAGCTGTACACAAGTTCTCGGACGTAGTCATGTGTCGGGTCTTCCCCATGACTTTCACTAAATCAGCCCAGCTCTGGTTTGGTCAGCTACTTTGACGAGTTCAGCTCGGCTTTTTTGCACTAGTTCACCAGCTGCAGAAAATATCAGAAAATGCCGCTCGAGCTGTTTAGTTTGAAGCAGAAAGAGAATGAGAGCCTGCGCGCTTATATCAGTCGATTCACGAATGCGAAGCTTGAGGTGCCTTCTGCGTCGGAAGAGCTCTTAGTAAACGCGTTAGCGCAGGGCCTCAAGAGAGGGGAATTTTTCCAGTCACTGGTTGTGAAGCCAGCTCTGAAGTTTGGGGAAATCTTAGAGAGGGAAGAGAAGTACATTCATCTGGAAGAGGCCCTGAAGATCAAGGACGAAGGTGAGAAGAAGAGAGATCGATATGATAGAGAGGAGAGAGCGCCGGTAAAAAGGTCCAGGCCAGACCTGGCTGGAGGACGACCTCGCTTTGATAAGTACACGCCCCTGGCGACTCCTCAGGGGGAGATCTTACAGGCGATTGAGAGGCATCCCGATCTTAAATGGCCTAAAACCTACTCTCAGAAGACAAGAAAAGAGAGTTCTGACCGATTCTGTAGGTATCATAATGTGTACGGGCACGACATGGATCAGTGCACGCATTTGAAGGATGAGTCGGAGAGGATGGTGCAAGATGGGCATTTGAAAGAGTATGTACGAATGAGGAGGGAGGAGCCCAGGTCTGGCTACCGCAGTCGTGAATGGCCCCAAGGGAGTAGACAAGAGCAGGATAATGGGCGGAATAGCGGAAAGCGAAATGACCAGGCTCAGATCGTACGGGGTGATTAGAGTAGATTTATCCTTGTTTTTATTAGTATTTTAGTACGTTTTTCTATTTGTTTTTGGTATAAGTTGGACGATTTAAGCTTAATTCAGTATTTTTATAGTTCCGACTTATTTTACCGTATTTTAATCGTAATTGATGCAAATAGGTGATATTTCGTTGTTTTCACCTTACAACTAAGTAACCGAATGAGTTCAGCGTGTAATAGATGAAGTTCGATGTTCAAGAATAGGAGAACGAGCTTTCCGGCGAAACGAGTAGCAAAAGATTAAGAGTGACGTAGTCAGACGCGCAAACGCATCGACTGACGCGACCGTCGACGCTCCGTCGACGCGAGCCATGATCCACGTCAGTCGACGCAGCGTCGACGCACTGTCGACGCAACTTGCTGAAGCATTGATGTCGACGCACCGATGTCGACGCACCCAGTCGACGCACCCGCCCAGCCGATGCGCACGCCAGGCAGCACCGACGCCGAGCACCAGCACGCGTCAGTCGACGCACCACCGACGCGACGGCCCAGAATTCGGATTTTAGGGTTTCTTGTGCGCCAAGACTTGCAATATCTATATAAACCCTCATTATTTCGGATTTTCAGAGAACACACGACCCCCTAGGGTATTTTAGCTGATAATAAACATAATTCCACATCTCATAACGAGATTTGAAGACGGAGATCAAGGATCGAAGAACAACGCGTCCAAAACATCGAATTCGTGTTCGGGATTCAATCTTCGCCCAAGATCGACGTGCAACTCCRGAATAGCTRGAGCTTCTCATTGCTTTTAGTAGTTACAATAAGTTACTCTAAACTCTTAGTTAATTTAGTAGTTAATTTCTAGATAAATTGTTAGTTTAATTCTTAGTTAATCTCTTAGTTAATTCTAGTTTAATTAGTTTAATCGTTTTATGCTTGGATATTGGATATTGGTTAATTTAGTTTATTTATGCGAGTTGATTTATGCTTAATTATTCGTTCTTAGATTCGTATGATGCAATTGCTCAATGGTAGTTATTATATTCATGTTGTTAGATTAGTTGCTATTAATTCTTAGTTCTTGAGTTCAAGTAGTTTAATTATTGCTCGTAGTTGATAATTTAGTTAGAATAATTAGTTTAAATAGTTTTAGTTTAATTATTGCTTTAGTTATAATGATCAACTCAATTTCTTTTAAAACCCCAATTGTACATGTATTTTATTCTAGTTGGTAAATTGAGAAAAACATTTGAAAAACCGAATAGTTGTTTCCTCGAGAGATACGACTCGAGTCAAACTCATCACCCTACAGTTACCTCGTACACTTGCTAGCAAACTGACGTGTTTTAAATTAATTTATTAAAAAGGGGTGCACAAAAGTTTGAGTTAAAAATTTGGCGCCGTTGCCGGGGAAGCAACGAGTAGGAATTTAAGATGTTTTTCATTTCATTTTCTTTTAAATTTATTTTATTTTCTTTATTATTTAAATTTTCGCACTTGGTTTTTGCCATTTGGTACGTTGACGTGTTGTTGAGTTTATGCAAGGAAGGCGATCACTTCAACGCGACCTTGTACCATTCATTGACAACATTCACCATTCAAATCCGCCAAGACCAAGGCCCGCTTTTATTCCCGAGGACAATTCCTCGACAACAACTGATTTTGCTTGCGATCAAGTTCCCGACATTATGTTAGGAGCACATTCGGTTCGAAACGGCGATTCACCACCAAGATCACCACCACGCCCCATTCGAACAGGGTATGGTAGTGAACCAAACAAATCACACTCAACCAGCCAAGACGAAAGGAGAAACGAAGGAGTTAACCAGCAGCACAACATAGTCAATCACCCTCCCAACATGGCGAATTTAAGGCAAAACGAAGAGATGAACAACAATGTCATGCGTCAACACAACATCGAGAACGTGGCATTTAGGAATGAGGATGTTTTGCAGCGAAACGCCCATGTTAACAATCAAAGGCACGTGAATGAGTGGTTGGAAAATCAAGATCATGGTTACGAGCAAATTAATTTCGGAAGGAGATACGAGCGCGAGCACCATCACGCGCATGATGACCAGTACGAGCGAGCTGATGACCGAATTAGGGAACAAAGGGGAGATCGAGCATCAAGACAATGCGATTTAGCACGTCCAAAGGTTGTACCCTTTAGGTCCGCCATTGTTCTTGGACCTACCGCAAGGGCAGTCAAAATCAAAACACATCAACTTAACTTACTCCCGACTTTTCACGAAAACGTCCATGAGGACCCCTTGGCATTTTTAAACTATTTTGTTGATGAAGTTGGGCGATTTGTAGTTCATGGCCTTCACCAAGAGGAAGTACAAATGATTTGCTTCCCGTACAGCTTGAAGGACAAGGCAAAGTCATGGCTACTATCACTAGAGCCTGGCTCGTTGACTGATTAGGATATGATCAACGAGAAATTCTTAAATCAATACTATTCGGCCCAAACTATGGGGCATCTTCGGAGGCAGATTGCTACCTTTGAACAGTTGGATGGAGAGTTATTTCATGAAACGTGGGAGCGTTACAAGATGCTTCTGCAAGCTTTCCCCCACCACAACTATTCTCCGGAGATAACTAACCAGTTTTTCTTCGATGGTTTATTGGACCATGGAAAACGAAAAGTAGAGATAGCAGCGGGAGGAGATTTTGGAGATTTGACAGCCACCGGGGCGAGGCGGGTGTTGGAAAAGCAAAACGAAAAATCTAGACAAACCAACTCTCGGCCTCGTAAAATGAGGGTTAACGAAGTTTCCATCCCTGATCCTGATTTAGATGATGACAAGTTGGTGAAGGCTAAATGTGAGGAGATATTTGACGAGAAATTAGCTGCTTGGAAAGCCGAGCGAGCTAGCAAGGCCAATGCACAAAGGATGGCCGTAACATGTAACCAGTGTGGATCACCCCAGCATTCAGCGGATGTGTGTCCAAACAACATTGAGAAACACGAGGATGTTAACGCAATCCAAAATTATTCGAATCAAAAGAAGTACACACTGCAACGTGATAATCCTCTTTTCAAGTGGGGCCCTAGAAATACAAATCATATGCCACCTGATCCACAATATCCACCACCACAATATGCTCAAGCACCACCAGTGCCGCCACAACAAAATAATTTTCATACGCAAGGGAAGGCATCTAATGTGACTCAACCAAATGATCAGCTGTTGGTTTGGCAGCAAAATCAAGTGGCCGAGACGATTAGCAATAGAGAGGGACTTACGAAGATGAACGCAAAGATTGATGAACTCTCGAAGAAGGTGAGCGGAATTGACCACCTTTCCGGTATTGTGCATGATCTAGCTAAAAACATGGATAGGATGGAAAGAACTATGGGACAAATAGCAACTGATATTGCTAGATCAAATAAGGAAAAAGACAAGCTACCAAGCCAACCGGAGCAAGCATCAGCGGTTCACGTCCTTCGCAGTGGGAAGAAGATCGACAATGGAATAGAGAACCAAGATGAGGAGCTTATTCCTAAACCAGTGGACAAGATAGATAAATCCACCAATAGATACGTGCATGGTTCCATTCAAGGGACGATTCCAAACAACATCCTTGGCAAAGACGAACCTTCACTACCGAAGAAATCAACGACGCAAATTAAGGATGTTGTTCCTTTTCCAAGCCGGTTACGCCCGACGAAAGAGAACAAGAGGTTCATGGAGTTATACAACCTCTTGAAGAATGTCAACATCAACCTACCACTTTTGGAGGTAATCAAAACGATGCCCGCCTACGTAAAATTATTTAAGGAACTTGCTTCGATAGAGAGACGTTTGGTGACGAATCAATATGTACCATTACCAAAGGAGGTTAGCGCGATTTTTAAGAAGCCATTGCCACCCAAGGAACGCAATCCTGGAAGTTTCTACATCACTATTTCATTGGCCAATGGACAAAAAGCGATAGGAATGTTAGATCTTGGAGCAGGGATAAATTTACTACCATATTCACTTTATCAAGCATTTGATCTTGGACCACTGAAGCCGACAACCATGCGCCTACAATTAGCCGATCGCTCGACCCGACGACCCTTGGGAGTAGTCGAAGATGTTTTAGTGCAAGTTGGAGAGCTCGTAATTCCGGTTGATTTTGTGGTTATGGACGTTGGTGAGGTACCGACTGAAGGTATTGAGCATACCATTTTACTAGGACGCCCGTTTATGTCTACTTCCCACACGCTAATCGATGTTCACAAAGGTAGGATGACCATGACTGTTTTGGGCGAAACAGTGACGTTTTCTTTGAGAGATATTCAACACACTCCCTCCCCTATCATGCAAGAGGATGATTCATTCGTTGATCCCATTACATCATGCGTAAACGAGTTACGAGAAATTGCGACTTTGAATAAACTGAGCGACGGGGACGACGCCGGATTTTCTACCGAGGGAGGGGATAAACGAGTCGATTCAAGCAAGAAGTACGACAATTTTGAAGAGCATATGCACTTAAGTGGAGAAGACTTGATCGAGTTACTAGGTATTGACATGCGCGATAACGTAGAAGAATTTGGAGACGATTTCGATGTGGAGCGACAGCATAAACCACCAATAAGTCGCCCAAGTCACGATTCCCTCGACCCCAACAAAAAATTTAAATTTTCACGCAAAAAGAATAAGGGCGAGGCATATTTCGATGATTGGGCAAAGGAGAAGAAGAAATCAAAGGAGGTTCGCACGAAGGAAGTAAAAAACTTGCAGTTTGAGGTTGGAGATTTAGTACTGTATAATCACGAGCGTAAATATGACCCAGCTGATTTTGGAGCTGCATGGAGCGGACCGTTCTCGATAAAAGAATTAGACGAGTATGGCGTAGCCACATTATATGACGAGATCGGAAATTCACCCTTTCAAGTTCACAAGCATAGGTTGAAACCTTACTATGATCAAAGGAAGAAGAATCACAATGATAATCCGGTGGAGTTTGGAGATCCACCGTACGGTTGGAACTAAACGAACAAAATTGCGTCGAGCAAGCGACGTTAAAAATTGCGCTTCTCGGGAAGCAACCCGAGCTTTATGTATCCTTGTGTATTTTATTTTATTTTAATTTTAGTTATTGTTTTATTTTGGTTTTTATTTGTTTAGAACAGATGGAAGAACTCGGACGGGGAGAATTGATCGAACGAGCGAAGAAAAAGACGCCCAGGATTCCACCCGTGTCGACGCCGAGGATGCTCGCGTCTGTCGATGCGGCATCGACGCTGGATGCCGAGAATTTGTTCTCTGACGCGTCGACTGACGCGGCGTCGACGCAGCGTCGACGCCTGATACCAGGAGATTCTCGTTCTGTCGCGTCGACTGACGCGGCGTCGACGCTACGTCGACGCGACCCGTGGACCGGCCCAGAATGCGTTTTCAGTCGGGTTTTGACTCACCAACCCGACCTATATTCGGTTGACCCGCGGAAAACCCAGGAAACTGCTTTTAAAAGCAGCCCTTTCTCCCCTCTTCTCACTTTTCCTTCTTTTCTAACTTTTAAATTTTATGTGTATTACTTTCTTCAAATTTTCTTTGTTTAAGTCCCTGCACTACAAGCTAAAAACCGGAATCACACACTACAATTTCGCTAGCAAGGTCGAATTTTGGGAAGATTTCAAGCTATTTCTCCCAAAGAGCTAAGTAGGGTTTTGGGGCAATTTCAAGCAAATTCGGGCAATTCGGTTGTTTCTACGAACAATCAACGAGGTACTTCGCTTGAAACTATCTTGGGATCATATTATTGTTGTTGTTGGTTGTGTTGGGAAGTTTTTTGTGCTAGAATTACTCAAGTTCTTAGTTGGTTGGACACGCACGCCAAGTGTTCGACGAAATTCCCCAAAAAAGCAAAAAGTTTTATTTTCAAGGTTTTTCAATCCCGTTCATTCTCGAATTGTTTGATAATGTCTCGAGCGGGTAACGTAAAGATATCTCGGGGAAATATGGAGCACCGTTCCCGATTTTTGACAAAAAGGAAGGGGACATGTTCAAGAATATCCGCAAGTGGGGTTTTGCTACACATAGAACTTTGAACGTCCAAGGACTTGAGGAGGAGGCCTCGAATGGGTCGGAACACCACACCGAACTTTCGCGTTATGTAGATGGCCTTGGTTGTGGGTACTTCGCCCAAATGCACCTTCCCGGATTTAGAGAGCTTATGCTCGGGTTTTTCTCCACTTTGGCAATTCGGAACGACGAGACGTTCACTTGTCGACTAGGAGGGAATGACATTAGTGTGGACGAGGAGATTTTTGGCCACATTTTCGGTTTCCCAACCGTAGGGGACCACCCGGTTGGAGTTCAAGGCTTCGACTTAGCCTCTTTTTGGGGGATGATTACCGGGGGTAACACGGGCGATTGCAAGCGATTTCCTTGCTCAAAAATTCAAGACGATGCCCTCTACGTTGCCCAAAGATCCTCGGGCACATCATTCTATGCAAGAATGAGGCCACTTACGCGACTAAAGCCGAGCTTTACGTTCTACAATGCCTCGTTGATGGATGTCCGGTCCGGTTGTACCCTTTAATCTTGCTTGGATTCTATAACGTTACTAAGGGGACTCCGGGGAGCAAGTCGCCACTTCTCTCATTTGTGCCATACATTACCGGCCTCGCCCGTCACTTCGGGTTCGATCCGGCCACAAACGGACTACACGACACTTCATTACCTCTTACGCGTGCACCGGCACCCCGAGTGAGGTCGTCAACTAAAGGAGGATCTTCGTCTCGACTACACGACGACGACGCGGATATGGAGCAAGCCCGCCGTTCTACTTCGGGCCCGAGTCCTGATTGGAGCCAATTTCTCGAAGAAAACCGGGCATTTCAAGTGAAGATGTTCGATAAGCTCCAAATCATCGACGAGAAAATTGATGCGAACCACGACCAAAACCGTCGGAGTTTGAAGAAGATGCGAGCTCGCATTTCGAAGCTCGAGGAGCGATTTGAGGCGGCATACCCCACACCTAGCATGGATGTCGACGAGAACCCCAACGAGGATGATGAGTCCAGCGAGTTCTGAGTCTCGTATCTTTATTTTTATTTATGCTTCATTTAAAAAAAATATATAAAAAAATGGAAAATATAAAATCCAAAAATATTGTTATTTTCTTTGTTTTTGTGTGTTTTATTTTTCTTTTAGGGCAATTCATATCACGTACGTTGAAGAAGTGGCCAATTACACAAATCACGARTAGCGGCTCGACTACTATTATTTCAGGGATGTTTTCTTTTTCCTTCCTCTTTTTGATTTTGGGATGTATTTGTGGCAGTCAGGAGATTGCCGGGATTTTTAGAGAGGGGGGTGGTCGAGTGTGATTTGTATTGATTAATTGTGTAATTTTATTTGATACTTGGCCTGTAATAATTATATGCTTAAACGTGATTAATTGCTATTTCTACGCTTAATTGTGTTTGTATGGCATGCCTGTCGAAGTTGACTAAGTATGATTATTTGTTTTCGTCTTTGAGCGTGCATAAGTGCATAATTTTTAAAAATTTATTATTATATATTGTAATGGTACTTGGACGCAATTGATTTCACAAAACCTTAAAGGCAGCGTCAATTCAAAAAAAAATTCATGCAAAAAAGCCAGCGAGTAGCCTGAGTGTTTATCATCATTGCATGTACGTGACTAAGTTTCAGTTTTGATATCTCTTTGAAACCGCTGTGTGTAGTCGACTTTGAAAATGACGTTAAGGCACATATAAACCCTATTCCGGCCATATCCATATAATTTTAGCCACTATAAATTCTGAATGAGCCAATCATAGCCAAATAATCCATGCCTTTAGCCATGAGTGATTTTATTGAGTTGACCCCTACTAACCTATTAAAAGCGTGGGGTAGGAGTTCGCTATTTTTATTGGTTATTAGTGTCTTGAAAATTTTTATTAGGAATTTATTATTTTTGTAATTAAGGACCACCATTCGAAAAATAAAAAAAGATAAAAGATAAAAAAAAATTAATACCCCTTAAAAAAATAATAATAATAAAGGGAGAAATTAAAAAAAAAAAGAAAAGAAAAATGAAGGATGGTGGATAGTGTTGATTAATTTCCTACGCGCTTGTAAAGGCTTGAGTTTAATTGTTTATTTTATGAAGCCTAATGTTTAGAAGGCAAGAGTTGTGTAAGAAGCATGCTATAAGCTTCAATTATACTTAAGTGGTTTGAGCTTTCAGTCGGTTTACGAGTTTTGAGTTGAGGAATAGCCTATGTTTGAAAGGCTACGTTATGAGTGTTAAGTGAGGTTTTTATTTGTGAACGAGGTGAAGTAATTTGCTTCTCGATTAGATTAGGTTGAGTGAGTGATTAGCCACATGACTTATATATTCCACACCCGTCCAAAGAGCCTTACACTACAACCCGTAAAGACCTTTTCTGATTCTTAGTTTTGATAACACACTTAATTTGCGATTGAAAAGAGATTGATTTTCTGTGCTTATTTATTGTGCATGTAATTGTATGTTTTGAGTGTATACACATCCCATACAGAAAATACTTGAGTGCTTTTGAGCGTACTTATATATATTATCCTTCGTGAGGAAGCATGATTTTATTTTGAAGCGACAATGTAATAATGGTTAAGTGTTTGACGTTGCGTGATTTTTACCTATATTTTCAAAATTATGTATGTAGCACAGCACGACTCTTTGCCTGAACTTATTTTCATTCTAGTTATACTTTGAAATTATCGTTTGTTCGAGGACGAACAAACCAATARAGCGTGGCGTAGTTGATTAGAGTAGATTTGTCCTTGTTTTTATTAGTATTTTAGTACGTTTTTCTATTTATTTTTGGTATAAGTTGGACAATTTAAGCTTAATTCCGTATTTTTATAGTTCCAACTTATTTTACCGTATTTTAATCGTAATTGATGCAAATAGGTGATATTTCGTTGTTTTCACCTTACAGATAAGTAACCGGATGAGTTTAGCGCGTAATAGACGAAGTTCGATGTTCAAGAATAGGAGAACGAGCTTTCCGGCGAAACGAGTAGCAAAAGATTAAGAGTGACGTAGTCAGACGCGCAGTCGTGTCGACTGACGCGACCATCGACGCTCCGTCGACGCGAGCCATGATCCGCGTCAGTTGATGCAGCGTCGACGCACTGTCGACGCAACTTGCTGAAGCGTCGATGTCGACGCACCGATGTCGACGCAACGCTGACGCAACTTGCTGAAGCGTCGATGTCGACGCACCAAGTCGACGCACCCGCCCAGCCGACGCGCACGCCAGGCAGCACCGACGCCGAGCACCAGCACGCGTCAGGCGACGCACCGTCGACGCGACGGCCCAGAATTCGGATTTTAGGGTTTCTTGTGCGCCAAGACTTGCAATATCTATATAAACCCTCATTATTTCGGATTTTTAGAGAACACACGACCCCCTAGGGTATTTTAGCTGATAATAAACATAATTCCACATCTCATAACGAGATTTGAAGACGGAGATCAAGGATCGAAGAACAACGCGTCCAAAACATCGAATTCGTGTTCGGGATTCAATCTTCGCCCAAGATCGACGTGCAACTCCAGAATAGCTGGAGCTTCTCATTGCTTTTAGTAGTTACAATAAGTTACTCTAAACTCTTAGTTAATTTAGTAGTTAATKTCTAGATAAATTRTTAGTTTAATTCTTAGTTAATCTCTTAGTTAATTCTAGTTTAATTAGTTTAATCGTTTTATGCTTGGATATTGGATATTGGTTAATTTAGTTTATTTATGCGAGTTGATTTATGCTTAATTATTCGTTCTTAGATTCGTATGATGCAATTGCTCAATGGTAGTTATTATATTCATGCTGTTAGATTAGTTGCTATTAATTCTTAGTTCTTGAGTTCAAGTAGTTTAATTATTGCTCGTAGTTGATAATTTAGTTAGAATAATTAGTTTAAATAGCTTTAGTTTAATTATTGCTTTAGTTATAATGATCAACTCAATTTCTTTTAAAACCCCAATTGTACATGTATTTTATTCTAGTTGGTAAATTGAGAAAAACATCCGAAAAACTGAATAGTTGTTTCCTCGAGAGATACGACTCAAGTCAAACTCATCACCCTACAGTTACCTCGTACACTTGAGAGCAAACTGATGTGTTTTAAATTAATTTATTAAAAAGGGGTGCACAAAAGTTATAGTCACGGGGAGAAATCCAAATGATCACTGGTGGAGAGTGGGATGAGCACTCCAAACGGACTCAGCACAGCTATGTCCGTGCCGCAAGGGACTTGGTCTGGAAGACGCGTGAGGTAGGGCAGATGGCACCTAGTCGAAATATATGTTTCGTCTCTGAAGATGAGAATGGCATCTTGGCTCCTCATATGGATGCCCTGGTCGTAACGGCCACTATTGCCAATTATAACGTGAAGCGAGTGTTTGTGGACACAAGAAGCTCTACCGATATCTTGTTCTACGACTATTATCAGCAGTTAAAACCAGATATTGAATTGGAAGAAGTAACAACTTCCTTGGTAGGATTTGCGGGGGGAGCCCTGAAGCCTTTGGGGGCAGTTAGACTCTTAGTAACACTGGGAGAAGAACCGTATAGAGTAACTAAGACGGTACGATTCTTGGTAGTTGATGTGCCATCCTCGTATAAAGTTATGTTAGGACGACCATCCTTGAGATAGTTCCAAGCAGTTAATCTCTGTATACCATATGAAGATGAAGTTTCCGGCCGAGGATGGAACGGTCGAAGTCAGAGGGGATCAATATGCGTCCAGGCAAATGTATGTCAAGTGCGTCAGACGAAATGAGGAGGAAAGAAAGAATAAAAGAGCTCGGGTAAAGAGAGCGCAGCTAGACCTGGCCCAGAGAGAAGAAGGACTGATGATGGTAGAAATGATCCCAGGGGATGATAGCAGAGTAGTGCGAGTAGGAACGACGTTAAGCCCGGAAACCCTGGTAGACCTTGTCCAATTTCTGAGGAGTAATGTGGTTGTCTTTGCCTGGTCTCCTTAAGACCTTGTGGGAATAGATCCAGCAATCGTTGAACACCACCTCAATATCATCCCTGGAGAAAGGCCAGTGAAGCAGTGAAAGCGTAATTTTGGGCCGGAAAAGGAGGCAATTATTGAGGCTGAGGTGGAGAAATTGTTGAAAGCTAAGCACATCCAGGAAATACAATTTCCCGAGTGGCTCTCCAACACAGTACTGGTCCCTAAAACCCAAGATGACTGGCGTATGTGTATAGATTTTTGTGATCTTAACTGTGCTTGCCCCAAGGACCACTACCCTCTTCCGAGGATAGACCAATTAGTTGATTCCATGTCGGGCTGCGAGCTTTTAAGCATGATGGACGCCTCGCAAGGCTATCACCAGATCAGGCTCGTAGAGGAGGACTGGAACTGGGTAAGTTTTATAACCCCGAGAGGAACGTACTGTTACGTGGTCATGCCATTTGGGCTCAAAAATGCAGGGGCCACTTATCAAAGACTGGTCGATAAGATGTTCAAAGCATAGTTGGGAAGAAACATGGAGGCATACGTGGATGACATGTTAATCAAAAGCGTGAGGGCGACCTCGCGTGTGGATGATTTAAGAGAAACCTTCAATACCCTAAGGAAGTACAGGATGAAGCATAACCCCAAGAAGTGTGCATTTGGGGTCAGAGCAGGCAAGTTCCTGGGGTACATGGTTACTGAAAAGGGGGTTGAGGCTAATCCAGAAAAAGTAAGAGCTATTATGGAAATGCAAGCGCCAAGGAATGTCAAAGAAATGTAGTGCTTGGCAGGTCGAATTAACGCTTTGAGCAGGTTTGTTTCACGCTCACCGGAGAAGAGCTTGCCATTTTTTCAAGCTTTACGCAAAAAGGCTAGATTCCAGTGGAGTGATGAGTGTGAGGAAGCATTCAAGATGCTGAAAGAACACCTGGCGGGGATGTCATTTCTCACTAAACCAATTCAGGGCGAGCCTTTAATTCTATACCTATCGGTAGAGCTTCAGGCTGTCATCTCTATCTTGCTTAGAGAGGAGGGCAAGGTACAAAGGCCGATGTACTATTGGAGCAAAGTATTGCATGACGCAGAGACTCGGTGTGTAGAGATAGAACGATCAATGTTAGCCCTGGTCGGCACGGCACGCAAATTACGACCTTATTTTCTTTCACATAATATAATCGTGCGAACCAACCTACCGCTGAAAGCCATCATGGATAAGCCAGAGGCGTCAGAGCGACTGTTCAGGTGGATAATTAAGCTCAGCGAGTCCGACATAACCTTTGAAGCCAGAACAGCTATTAAAGCTCAGGCATTGGCTGACTTCATGCAGGAAATGAATAGCTCTCCGGAGAACAAAAGGGAGTGGGTGATTTTTACGGATTGCTCGGTAGGAAACCAGGGCTGCGGCTCAGGGATAGTATTAATCGATCCAGCAGGTATAGCCACTGAGTACGCAATTCGAATGAATTATGCTCTGTCTAATAACGTGGATGATGGCCTTGCTGAGAGGAGTTCAAATGGTGAAAGATCTGGGAGCAGAGCAGGTGTGTGCGAAGGTGGATTCGCAGTTGGTGTGCAAGCAGATAAGCGGCGATTTCGAGACGACAGAAGAACACATACAAAAATATCTAGCTCGATTCAAAGAACTAGCTAAAGATATGAAGGCTCTGATTGTCCTTCAAATTCCTAGAGAGGAAAATGGGAGAGCAGACTATCTTGGTAAGGTAGCCAGCTCGGTCGTGGATTGCCGAGAAAGAGTAATCACTTTGTTGATGGCGGATAATGAATTTGAGACAAAGCAGATATGTTCAGTGAATGAAGGACAGAACTAGCATTATCCTATAAAACCATATCTAGAGAAGGAAGAGCTGCCAGAAGATAAGAAAGAAGCAGTAAAAGTGAAAACCAGGTCTGCACGATTTTGCTTAATTAAGGGAGAGATGTTTCGGAGAGGGTATGGGCAGCCCCTTCTAAGGTGTCTGAGATCAGAAGAAGGCACTCATGTTCTTAGAGAAGTCCATGAAGGGTGTTGCGGCAATCACATGGGTGCTAGAGCCCTATCAAGCAAGGTCCTGAGAGCAGGATACTTTTGGCCCCAGCTAAGAAAAGAAGCAGAGAGTTTTGTTCGGACTTGTGATAAATGTCAAAAGAACTCGCCCTTAATACACAAGCCTGCGAAAGAGCTCATGATGATGAGCTCTCCCTGTCCATTTGCCAAAGGGGGATCGACCTGGTTGGTCCTTTCCCCCCGCCCCCCTCCCAAAAGAAGTTCTTAATAGTAGCCATCGACTATTTCAGTAAATGGGTGGAGGCTGAAGCCTTAGCAAAAATCATGGAGGATGCGGTGATGAGATTTTTGTGGAAAAACATTATATGTTGATTTGCTAACCCTAGGATTTTGGTCTCAGACAATGGCACCCAGTTCATGGGTACCAGAATCAAAGCCTGGTGTGCTAAAATGAAGACTGGTCAGCACTTCACTTCCGTCTACATAGGAACGATTTAGGGAAAGTAAAAGGTAAGCTAGATGCTACATGGCAAGGACCATTCCGGGTCATACAGGTCTTAGCTGGCGGCGCTTACAAGCTAGAAGAAATGGATGGGACTGAAATTCCTCGCGCGTGGAATATTGCAAACTTGTGAAAATTTTATGTATAATTGTGATTTCACAACGTTTATTGATAATGCATGTTTACTCTTGTTCTCCACCAGTTAATGCATTGTTCTAAAAGCCAGGATTGGCTAAGGGCGGATGCCCATGAGAATGTCTGACCTGATTGTCAGATGAAGCCAAGATTGGCTAAGGGCGGATGCCCATGAAATTTCATGACCTGATTGTCAAATGAAGCCAGGACTGGCTAAGGGCGGATGCCCATGAAAATGCCTGACCTGATGGTCAGATGAAGCCGGGATTGGCTAAGGGCGGATGCCCATGAAATTTCCTGACCTGATTGTCAGATGAAGCCAGGATTGGCTAAAGGGCGGATGCCCACGAGATTTCCTGACCTGATTGCCAGGTGAAGTCGTGATTAGCTAAGGGCGGATGCCCGCGAAATTATTTCCGTTGTATATAAAAATATTTGATTCGATCCAAGCCAGATCTGGCCAAAAGGTGGATACCTCAATCCTACAGACCTGATGGTAAGTCCAAGAGCCTGGATTGGCTAAGAATCGAAAAACTAATTCACTGGATTTGATTGAACAGAAACAAGAATCGATTGAAAATTTTCAGAAAGAATGCTCTTATATTTATCACAAAATTCTGGCAATACAAACGAAATTGCATGTGTCTTCTACAAAGACTGGCAAGATTGGTTACAATGCAAAAAATAAACAGAAGAAAAGGAAAAATCAACAAACACCCCAGAAACCTAACTATGAGAAGAAGGGGCCCTCCGATTAGTGGCCAGAGCGTGGCGGACACGCCACAGCTCGCGCTCAGTTTCATGATAGCGCTGGAGGTACTTATCCACTCGCTCACAAAGGTCATGATCTTCGCCGGCGGCGATGGTTAACCGTTTCACCGACTCCATCAAGTCGGCTTTCTCTTTCTGCAACTGACGATTCAGTTGATGCAGCTCGGCCCACTCTCGTTTGTAGTGGCGTTTCTTCTGTCTTTTCCTATCCGGGAGTCGATACAGATAGCTTATTTTCTCGCGAAGCACAGAGAGTTTATCGGAAAGCTTGAAATTCTTCACGAACAGGGAGATGTTCTTTCGTTTCACAGAGTCAAGCTCTTCGAGAAAGGAAGAAGAATCCATTGCAGAAAATTGAAGGAAAAGGAATCATACATGCGCGTATATAAAGGGAACGAAGGCACGTGCCAAGGAATAAAAAGTACTAGGGTTTTCAAAAAACTAGGAAACCCTAGAATTCTAAGAGTCATTACAGGAAAAAAAAAAAAAAAAAAGGGGGCATTATTATTAATTAAAAAGCCGTTCAGTACAATTTCAGGAAAAAGACAAAAAATAGACCAGCCACAAAGGCAAAACATCAGTTCTGACACAGGGAAAACAAAAGAGCTGCCCTAAACCTAAGCCTCAGCGTCTAGCTCCTCGACTAATTATTCCACGACGTCCTTAGCCAAGGCACCCGGAGAAGCCTCACCTGGCAGCTCACCCAGACCTGCAAAGGTCGGGGAGGGAGAAGAGTCAGGAACGGCCAAAGCAAGAGCCTGGTCTGGCTGAGACTACTCAGGTGCAGGGGGACGAAGTTTGGAGAGGACGTGCTCAGCGAACTCGGCTGCCCCGACAGTATGCAGACGATCTTGCTCTGGAGCATAAGCGAACGAGGTGGGCTCAGGAGGAGTTTTAAGGGGAAGAGCTCGATTAAAAGAAACCCCGGGGTTTCCTGAGGCCCATTTCGCTTGCTCGTCCAAAGCAAAGTGATAGAAGCGTATAGCCTCTGGGACAAGCAACGAGTAGAGTTCTTTGGGCCCCAGGAAGGCTGTGCGAGTCTCCTCCCGAGCAATTTGGACCAACCTCAAGCCCTTCTCAGAGTTTAAGTATTCAGTCTCAAATCCTTCTCTGGCTTTCGCCAGAACCTCGTCGGCAAGGCTCCTCGCTTCTACTAGGGCCTCATCCCGCGCCTCAGAATGCGCCGTCTCCATCATCTTCGCCTAGGTTCTCCTCACCCCGGCTAGCTCATCCTTCAGCTTGGCTATCTCATCCTTTTGCCCTGCTAGCTCACTCCCCTGTTTCTTCAGTTTGATTCCTCGCTCCTTAGCCAGAGCCCTTAAGCGCTCCTCCTTTACGTGCAGTTCTTTATTTTCTTTGATCACATCGAACTGGATCATAGATCTGGTAGCTCGAGTGGCCAAGAGGGCTCTCTTAGAGAGAGACTGAGTACGAGAAAGAGGGTTAATACTTAGGAAAATAATGTAAGATGAAAGTAAAAGGAAGGAAAATTTACTCGCGCTTCATCTTGGAACCAAGATTCCAGGAGCTCGCGATCATTCATTTTCTCCAGGTCTTGCTAGTCCGCCGGTAACATTTGCCTGCGCATGTATTGGAGAGCCACCTCTCCTGAACAGTTGAGGACCGAATTAATGGGAGGAGGAGCGCTGCGAGTGATTGGAACAGAGGTCGTTAGGGCACGATCGCCCTGAGCTACACGTGGCCTCTTGGCCAGAGGAACGACATCCTCTTCGGATTCAGAAGAGGGGCTCCTAGCAGCTGTGGGAAGAGGCGGCAGCCGCGAAGGGCTGGAGCTTGGAGCTTGGGAAGAGCTGGGGCCCAGTGCTTGGGAAGGAGTGGAACTCTGGACCGGGGTGGACGAAGAAGGACCCACTCCTTGTTCTCTAGAACCCTTGTTTTCTTATATCTTATCAAAATCTTGATTTCTTAGTTCTTCGTTTAAATCAACATATTAATTCCAAGTGTTTAGATTAAATTTTTCTTTGTTATTTTCTTATTCGTGAAAACAAACACAAAAGGAACCTCCGATTAGTTTTCCTCAAGAGATTCGACTCGGTTCAACTTACCAACCTACAAGCGAACTTTTACTCTTGCAAGCGAACTTTTTAAACTTGACAAACTTAAATAAAAATAAGTGCGGAAAGTTCGAATCAAAATTTTGGCGCCGTTGCCAGGGAAGGCAAAAGGTTGTGATTTTTGTGTTTGCTCTTCGGGACCCTTATTTGTGTTTCTATTTGTTTCGTTTATTCATAGTATTTGTTTGTGATTTCTCATTTTGTTTATTTTTGTTATTTTCCGCCGGTACGTTTAATTTTATGCGTTGAGTGTTGTGTATGCAAGGTACATCTCTTGAAGCCTCAGATTGAACAACCCCCCCCCCCCCCCCCCCCCCCCCCAAAAAAAAAGAAAAAGAAAAGAAGAAGAAGAATGACGAGCTACCGAGGGTATCAATTGTATGTCAAACAATTATATAGCAACCCATTCGCTTTTCCTGTTCATGGACCGGCCATTCTTGAGAGCCCAGCAATGCGGGATTACGATCTTGATGAGTTCTACTACGAGCAACTCCCGGTGTTTCATGGGCTCCTGAGCGAGGATCCGCTGGAGTTCATCCGAGAGTACGAGGCAATCACCCAAACTTCCCCTCGTCTCGGCCTTACAAGGAATCAAGTGAAGATGCGACTTTTCTCTTACACGCTAAAGGGTCGGGCAAAAAATTGGTTGTTATTTCTCGAGCCCGATTCCTTGAAAACGTGGGAGGAAGTTTATGATCGGTTCATGAGGAAATTGTACTCACCTAAATGGGCCCCATCTTCAATTTCATACGATTCGAGACATAACGATCCATATGCTTCACCCAATCACTTCAATCATAGTTTTGAACCTTCGTACGCTCCCTCCGCATCACCTTGTTACTACTCTGGGTATGACTCTTATACTCTACCCGATTCTAATTTCTCCCATCCAAGATACGAATCTTATGCCCTTACCAATGCGATTCCATACTACCCGAGCCATGAAGAATATACCCCACCTGAGCCAGACGATCAATTATTGGAGTGGAAGCAATATCTCTCTAAGACTATGGAGAATATGGAGGCACATGTGGGTCAAATATTGGCTTCTTTAGCAAAGTTATCGAACGAGAGGGGCGAGGTACCAATTCTTGATGTGGTGGAGCCTATCTTGGATGTTGAGAATTCGAGCTTGAACGATTGTTTTGGAGAGATATGTAAGGAGGCTGAGATTGAGGATTTAGTTGAGATCGCTCCTCCTGTGCTTTATGATGAAGTGTTGGATAATGATGTAGGAGCGTTGAAGAAGGCTGAGATTGAGGATTTACTCGATCTTTGTGAGGTTGATGACGTAGCGCCCAATTTGGGAGATGTTGAGATGGCCGAGCCTCTTTTTGTGCCACCCGAAGTTTTGATAAAAATTAAGACTGAAATGGTGGTAGAGGCAATCGAGAGTAATTCTAATTCCCCTCCCCTATGACCGAATATAGCATTAAGTTTTTTCAAAATGTTGAGGGGAATGTTAACAAAATGGAGGAGTTAGGGGTGTTCGAGGGTTATGCCATTTGTTCGACAGGTTTTTTAGTTCTTCCAGTAATCAAGGATCGCCCCGTGCTCCAATTGACTTTTGATATGTTCGTGGTGATCGACTACTCGCTTTTTCGACCTCCAAAGCGAGTTGAGATTTTAATTTCTTTTACTCTACGACTTGCTTTCCGTGACCGCCTTGGTGGTTTTAATCACCTACTCTTGCTCTTGGAGAACACTAAGGCATAAAACTATCGTCATTTATTCATGGATCCCAGATAACATTACTCGTAGAACACGTCGAGCAAGCGACGTTAAAAGATGCGCTTCTTGGGAGGCAACCCAAGCGTTTGTTTTCTTTTTCCTTAACTTTTCTTTTGATTTTTATTTATTTTATTTTATATATTTTTTGTTAAGTTTGAGTCATTTGCTGTGGTATGTTGATGGTGTGTTGTTGTGGAGAAACTCCATTCAGTCGGACGTGTCGACACCAACCCAAATTCGGTTCGTTTGATGGCACTGTGTACGTTGTCCACACTGGGTTACCCAGCGCCCGTTGATGCCCCGTCGATCTACGCACTAGCCGACTCAACTCTCTGTCACCGTCGATCCATACCCCATCGATCGACGCACCAGCCGACGCACCTCTAGTCGACATTGGGTACGTAGATCCACACTGGCTTACCAAGTGTCAGCGCAGAATTTCACGAATTTAATGATTTTAACTCATATCCACGGCCCTTTTGAGAGCCAATCTTAGATGAGATCTTTTGGACACCCACCTTGATAAGTTTGTTAATCAAGACACTCTAAATCACACGATTCCGGATGATGGGATGATTGCACAGTGCTATTTGGAGCAGCTCGACTATTTAGTCGCCAGGGACAATTTTGTCACTCGTTTCCTCTTTTAATTTATTTTTATATATATTTATGGCAATTTGGAGATTGTCGGATTTTTAGAGAGGGGCGGGATGGTTGAGTAGTGATTTATATTTTATAATTGTGCGATTTAAATTCGTGGTTTTGTAGTAGCTAATATTTGAACGTGATTAATTGCTATTTCTGCGCTTATTTGTGTTTGTCTGGTTTATTCTGTCAAAGTTGACTATGTGTGATTTGAGGTTCATGTCATTGAGCGTGTATAAGTGCATAAATTCTTCAAAGTTATTATTTATATATATTGTAAAATGGTACTTAGACGCACATGATTTCGCAAAACCTTAAAAGCAGCGTCAATTCAAAATCTTTTCATGCAAAAAAAGTCGGTGAGCAGCCTGAGTGTTTATCATCTTTGCATGCACTTGAGTGAGTTCTGTTTTGAGATCTCTTTGAGATCGCTATGTGTAGTTAGCTTTAAATATAATGAGTAGGCATAGAAATAACCTTTATTCCGGCCATATCCATATATATTAGCCACTATAAATTCTGAATGAGCCCCTCATAGTCAAATATCCATTTCATAGCCATGAGTGTTTATGAGTTAACTCCTCCATCATTAATAGCGTGGGGTAAGAGTAAGTTATTTTTGTTGGTTATTTGTGTTTTGGATTATTGTTCAGGGATTTATGAAAGAGTTTGTAATAGTGTTAAGGATTACCATTCTTTAAAAAAAAAAAAAAGAATAACAAAAGAAAAAAAGAATAAAAAAGAATAAAAAGGATGGTGAATCTTGTTGAGTTGTTTCCTATGCTTATAAAGGCGTGTGTTAATATTGTTAGTTTTCTTATAACGCCTAATGTTTAAGAGGTAAGGGTTGAGGTTGAAAGAAGAAGCGTTTCATAAGCTTCTAAATTATTTAAGTGGTTTGTTCAAAAGTCATTTTTGGGATTCGAGTTGAGAAATAACCTACGTATAAGGCTACGTTATGAGAGTTTAGTGAGGTTTCATCTGAATGAGGTAAAGCACATTGCTTTGTGATTATAATAGTTTGGTGAGTTATTGATCACGTTAGATCGTGTGTTAGCCACACGACTTATAAATTTCATACCCGTTCAAAGAGCCTACATTACAACCCGTAAAGACCTTTTCTGATTCTTGTTAGTTACACACTTAAGCGCGATGAGAAGTTTTTGATTTCCAATTCTTATTTATTGTGCATGTATTTTAATGATTTGAGCGTATACACGTCCCTATATATTCTTTGATTTTGTTCCCCCCGCCCGATCAATATAACAACCAATAAGGTCTGCAAGTTTCATATCTAAATAGTATCCGATCTGATAGTTTACTATATATATATACACACACACACACACACACACACACACACACACACACACACANCACACACACACACACACACACACACACACACACACACACATATATATATATATATATATATATATATATATATATATAATGTTCTAATAAAAGGTATTAATAGATATCGATAGTTGTTCGGTCATACCCAAACAATAATATTCTAGTCTAGCAAAAGGTCTTCTTCTCTATGTTATTCCTCTCTATTTGTTATAATTACAAGGTTATAAATCTAAAACTCAAAATTTCAAAAGATATGACATTCTCAACCTGTTTCTTGCACGAATGTGTAATAACTATATATTAATTATTGTTATTATTAATTCTTTTTTGTATTTTAATATTTAGATTAAATTTCGTTAATAATTCTATTTACATACTTAGAAAAATTAAGATGTTCCATTTTCATCATGTTTCTAATCTCTATTTATTAACTTTATTAAATAATATTATATTTTAATGTTTTGATTAAACTCGTTAATAATTTTTAGTTATATAATTAGAAAAAAATAAAAAAGATGTCATATTCTCAACTCGTGTCGCGTTGTATATACTGATGACTAATCAAATATTTGTTAAATATTATTATTAAATTTTATATCTTTATGTTTATGTTGAGTTTGTTAATAATATTTAGTTACATGCTAGATTATTGCAATAACTCGTAATTACTTATATAGAATACTTAAAATTTTAAACATAAATTTATTTTAATTATTATTAAAAATAACTTAAAAGATTAATTTCATAATTAAGTTTTTTAAATGAATATTATCTTATATATAATTTATCTTTTAATTAAGATAACTAATTTAAATTTTATTTCTGATTATATGTGACTTATTTATATTTTTATATTAGGAGAATATAAACACATGAGCTTAGCTGAAGCGGTATCAACCTCCCCTCATTAGGTTGAGGTCAAGGGATCAAATCCCCTTGTGTGCTACCTCCCCTCATTAGGTTGAGGTCAAGGGATCAAATCCCCTTGTGTGCGGTGTAAGTATGTTTATTTACGGGCCATTTTATTGGGCCAGTTTAAATTATATGTACATTAGAAGAATAAAAAGATTAAACTAGGCAAAATATAATAAAAAGAAAAGATTAAATTGGAAAAATATATAAAAAAATTAAATTAGGTGATATTAGGTTCATATGACACATAAGCAATCGAAACACCAAAATTTTTTATTTGTCAAATGAAACGTGGGATGTAAACACACGGGTAATTTGCCAAAGGAAAAACTACTCATTGCATTCTGATTGATTGTTTGATATAATAAAAGGGAAGAAAGTAAGGTAGACAAAAAATTCTTATTTTTCTTTTATACCACCAAATCAAAAATCCTCCAACATCAAAGGAGAATAGAAGAAATTATACTTTCATACAATATCTTAATAGAATTCTATGTAAGGATAAGGAAAATTTTGTATTAATCCTGTGTGAGATGTTATTATAATAATTATTATTTAATAAACTTAAATCAGTTTTTGGGGCTAAGACATGTCAACACGAACGCCCTTTCAAAACACTGGGGACTGAGTTGGAGTTGAGTATCGAGACACGACACCCCTTGTAAAGTTGTCAAAATCTAGCCCGAACCGAACTTTATAAGGGTCTGAACCTAAGATTCTTAGGCCAAAATATTGGCTCAGTTTGGCCGATGGGCCTATTTGAACCCCTGACCAGCACATTTTTCTTTTGTATTTACTTATTTTGTATATTTGGCCTGAAATTAGTAAAGGTTTGGGCCTATGAATTTATGCTTGAAAATTTTAGGCTATTTAGGCCCGACGATTTGTGGGTTGGGCTGGCCTGGCCCGACCATTTGACAACTATACTTGTGATCATATCCCCCATTACCATTAACCCTATATCTCACTCTTAATATTCAGATGTATTATACCACATTGGATAGCAGTCATGTAGAGCAAACGCAACATGCGACGACTTGAGGTGGTGATGAAAGGGGGATCCTCACGCGGGGACGGGACACGGTGATTTGTGTGGCTCGAGTTCAATTCTTCACCGTGCTCATTTGTTCCATCTTTTTTTTTCTTTTTGCTGATCCAACGACCAATATTAATCTCAATCTTAATTTTTTTAAATCATAAAATCTAAAATGATATATTAATCTAAATCTTAATTTTTTAAATCATAAAATCTAAAATGAAAAGGATTTTTTTTGAAAAAAAGATAAAATGTATTGGGTGGATGAGATTAAATGACCATTGGAGATTCAATGATCCATATTTAATTCCAACTTTAGTTATTTGTTTTATTTTTTAAAGAATTTAAGAAAATAAAAACAACACACAAAATTTAATTTTTAAATGAAAATATATATAACATATTTAAATAAAGTCAAAAAAAAATAAAAATAAACCTAAAACTCAAATGAAATATTTAACAATACAAAATAAATTTGGTTCTTTTAATAAAAGATTTTTGTTTTTGTAACATTTTCAATTATTTAAGTATTTGTAAGGTTTTTAATTATTATTAATATTTCTAATATTTTATTTATCATCTTTTATAAAAAAGAAATAATAAATAAAATAGAATAATAATATTTGTAATATCACCTCTCCATTTTCATCTCACCACTGAAACTACTGACATTAGACAACTTTTATATCATCACTGTACACTACTTTTCCTCACATCACCCCACCATTGTACATATTCTAATAGTTGATGTAAAAAGAAAAGGAACCATTGTATAGCTTCACATAAAAAAAACATTGGTGTATCTCTTAAACAAATGAAACAAGGCTGACTCTACGGTCAGACACCGCTTAGACCTTAAGTACCCCTAGAAATGTGCCAAGTGTTCCCTTACCATTATTTTTAATATATAGTACTATAAGAAAGTCAATTATGCCCTTATTCTTATAATTATTAATTATAAACTTTCTTATTATTTAAATTCGAGAAGATATTAAAACATAAAAAAATAATTAAACTTAAGTTCACTTCTTTTTGTAATTCCACTACTATTCAATAAATAAGTTATTTATGCAAAACCCCTATAAATGATCTAAATAATTTATGAACCCCAACAAAAAATCATTTTTCATCTTCAACAACCTTCAATTCATAGATCGTATTCATCAAACTATAAGCATATGCGCACAAAAACCATTGTATAGCTTCACATCAAAAAAACATTGGTGTATCTCTTAAACAAATGAAACAATGCTGACTCTACGGTCAGACACCGCTTATACGGATCTGACCTTAAGTACCCCTAGAAATGTGCCAAGTGTCCCCTTACCATTATTTTTAATATATAGTACTATAAGAAAGTCAATTATGCCCTTATTCTTATAATTATTAATTATAAACTTTCTTATTATTTAAATTCGAGAAGATATTAAAACATAAAAAAATAATTAAACTTCAGTTCACTTCTTTTTGTAATTCCACTACTATTCAATAAATAAATTATTTATGCAAAACCCCTATAAATGATCTAAATAATTTATGAACCCCAACAAAAAATCATTTTTCATCTTCAACCCCCTTCAATTCATATATCGTATTCATCAAACTATAAGCATATGCGCACAAAAATAATTCCGATAATCTGTATTGCTCTCTCTAAAGCAAACAACTTATTCGATAATCAGTGGAGAAGAAAGCTGGGAAAAAGCTCCAAATTTGTTTGGAACAGATGGATTATTCACATTCTTCTGCTCATGCAGAAACAGTTTTCTAGAATGCCCTGCCCAGGTGTTCTGACTAGAGCTGTTCTAGAATATCTGGTTTTCCAGAACACCTTTATGAGGCGTTCTAGAATATCCGATATTCTAGAACGGTTATTTAAGACGTTCTAGAAAAAATAATTTACCCGTTCTAAAAAACAGTTTTTTCAGGTTAATCTGTTCTAGAAAACAACATTCTAGAACGGTTACAAAAAAGACGTTCTAGAATATAAATTTTCTAGAACGCCTTTACGAAAGTGACGTTCTAGAATTTACATTTTCTAGAACGCCTTTTAGAAAGACGTTCTAGATTTGATAGCTTTGGAATTCCAAATTTTTTTTAGATCTGTGGTATTTAAATCACAATTTTTTCACAAAACATCTGTTATTTATATAATTCAAAAATCATCCATTAATCACAATAATACACAATCACCAAAAGATGTCAATACAAACAACATAAGTCGCCAAATACAAGATCAACAAATGTTAAAATAGAAACCACCAAAAGACGATGAGTACCTATTTTGCTACCATTCAAGTCCACACATAGTTTGTTTCTTACACTCCAATAAATCTTGAACATCAAATCTTGAACATCAGGATACTCTCTAATTCTGTCATCCTTCTGTTCCCATAGTTTTTCCAACGCAGGAGCTATAGCTTCAAGCTGCACTTTAATTGTTCCTGCTCAGGCTGCAAAGAAACCAAACATTGTAGCAAAAGCAAAAATAAGACGATATGCACAATTAGAAACAAAATTTGGGTTTTGATTAACTTAATAAAATTTAGAAACAGAATTTGCCCTCTTTTTTTTTTTTTTATCAACCAAGTGCTGATTTTTATTATTATTTTTTGAGTGCACATGCAATTGAAGAATTATCACTCACAATGCCGACATAAGACTTCTCGCCAAGGGCAGATAGGAGGTTAGTGAGTTCAACTCTAGCATTTTCCAATGTCTGAATAAGCTGAGCCCTCGATTTCACAGCGTGGTCAACTTTCCTCTTGTAGACGTCCAAGCACTCTTGCTCCAGCCGAAGGAGCATTTTGTCTCGTTCTTCGTCAGTTTCACCAACTTCATCCCAGACTTGCTGCATTAAAAACGAGGAATGGTTTTTTCTTTCAGTATGCCAGAATATTAAAGTAACAGAAAACATAGAGCATAAAATAAAATTTTTAAATAATTCAAGAATGGATTGCCTTCAATTGCTGCAATAAGGACCCGCAAGTAATTTGTCCGAGATGATTTTCACTTTCTACTGCTGCCATCTCTCAATGGCTTAAAAAAACCTGGAAAATGGTCAAATTCAGTCTAATTGTATTCTGCACAACTTATTATAACTTTTCACTAGCAAGCCCCTAATGCATAATTAGCAGCAAACACAATGAAACTGGCAAAGACTCACCATTCAGAAGTTAAAATGTGTTTGCTTAATTAGTAGCGTTAACAACAAGAATGCATCAACCACAGAATTGTAAAAGGATGCATATTGTCTACTGGTTGTTTTTTATGAACTAAAGAAAAGTTAGAAAAAATAATGATTGACATATTCCAATCTGCCTTGCAATTGGGAATTAATAGTCTGGTCCACAAAGGCTTTCAACGGTAAACAACACAACAAAATAGAGATCACTTTATAGTAAGATGCAAGTACAGTGTTTGACCTACTAAATGAACATTTAACTACAGGTCAGAAGGATAACTGAGTTCAGATGTTTGACCTGGGCTAGTCAACCTCTGCTGTAGTTGCCCCTTTTCTGAGTCATTACCAAGAACATTCCTGTCATATAGTCAAGAATTCAGGTTAAGCAAAGAAATCCGTATATATGGCTGAAACATGAGGACAAAGATTTTTATGAAAAAGTTATATAGCAAGTTTATCCAAAACAAAAGACAAGTGGTATTTATCCTGGTAATGCCATATCAAGCGCTTTTAAAAGTGGTATTTTTTGTAGTGTGATTGTTCTAAAACCCCTATTATAACTAGATGATTTAAATTTCAATTTGGCCTTTACATTGTTAATATGGGTGAATTGACAAATTGGTCACAAATATATTATTGATTGTTTATTAATGCATAACTTTCTTTTTATGAAAAAAAAAATAAAAAAAAAAATCAAATTCTTACCTTTAGGTCCCACAACTCAATTGTGCCCTTTTGAGGCCATGAAGTTGGTGGCCTGTTATCCTCTACAATCGCAGGAGGCTCAGGTGGTATATGCATATACTGTTTGATTCTTTCTACGGAGATAATATAATTAGCCAAACTACTATACCATCTCGACAAGAATACCTTAGTGCCTGTTAGAGCAAATGCATAGGAAAGAGAGAGTCCCACTAGTCCTGTAATGCACAAGATGTTAGATAAACAACATCCCAAATAGCTTGTAGTATGTAGGTATAAATTATAATTGATATTCTTGAGATTTAGTCTACTTCCCAAAAAAAAAAGAAAAAAAAGTAGGTACTACTTGCAATATTTAGATGAATAGTATCAAAATTAGACTAAAACTCACGGGTATTTTTTTTAATTATCTGAAAGTTTAATTAGCAGACAGCAAGAAGTGAGTGTACCTGGAGCAATATAGGTGTTAGGAATCAAGACTAAAAACACAGCAGTTGTGAACAATGTAAGATTATGAAGTGCTTCGGTTCTCAAGACAAGCCATTCGAGCGTGGCGTTTGAGGAAAGAAACACTTTGGCATCCGTGTTGACAAGTTTGAGGTAGTTTGAAGAGAAGTGATGAACAACTCCGAATGCTCTTATTGTGGCAACTCCGAGTGCTGTCTCGGAAGCATAGTTCATAACAAGGGTTTTTGTTGTTCCGTTGATCCTCATCAGCTCCCCAGCAGATTTTTGATAGTACCCCTTCATCCCATAATATGGAGTTTCAGGGTAAGATTGATAGTAAAAATAAAAGGGATAGCGTAATTTGCTGATGTCATCGAATATCGAAAAACTTTTGGGATGTAATAATAAATGTGTAATACAAAGTTAATATTTAATGAAATTAAGACACTGTCTCAGGGTCAAAATGCTAGACGGTTCCGTGATTTTGAAATACTATGGTTTTTCATGAAATTACTCCAAACCTCATACGTAGATTTTGTGATTAATTAGAAGAAAAAAAAACACCCTTTAGTTTTCAAAATTATAAATACCCCCTTAATTTATTACAAACGCAATATGGAGACTTGTATTTACTTAACAAATGTTTCTATCTTGATACTGAAATTTGTAAAGGAGAATCAAATGTCAATAAAAGTACTTGTAATCTTGAAAGATCAAGATTCTTTTGTAGTTAGGCCCAACTGTAGGGTAGTTTATGAAATTAATCCCTAAACAAGAAGTTTGAGTATTCAAATCACACCTGCACATATTTTGAGGTTACCATAGCGAAAATGCCCAAAAAGAGGACTTGCCATGTAACAGAGGCCATAATGCCAATTGTTGCTAGCACCTCGGTTAAAGCAGCCATTAAAAATGAGAATCCAAGAGGGATGTCAAAATCCAATACACTTAGAACAGATGAAGCCTGTTTATCAAAAGTAGATAACTAAATTAAAAAAAAAGTGTCACAAAAGAAACACATAATCCAAAAGCTTAAAAATAAGATTAATTAAATCTTACCGGCGTTAATATCCTCCCGACAGGGGTGGAGTCGAAGAAAATCATCGGGTCATTGAAAACGGAGCTAATGAAAGCAGAGAAAAAAGCCTCGGATGCCTTTAGTCCTAAAAGAAAAGCAAAAAATGAGAAATAAGAAGATCGCATATTCAAAACAACAAAAGTGAAAAACAGACCTTTTAGCTTGTCGAATATCCATTTTGCTTTCTCTTCAACAACATTCGACACAGTCTGCAATAAAACAGGCCATTTTGCCTTCAGAGTTTATGAAAGGCAAATCATACAATCCATACATTTATTTACATATTAAGATTGTATAGTAATAATGGGATGTTTTTTTCCATCTTATTTTACATTCCTTAACATTACAAGAAAACAAACAACATTACCCTATGACTAACTTACCAGTAGAGTACGAGGAGATTAAACTTAGGAATAATTACAAAAATGACCCTGATGTTCAGCATAATTACAATAATGTTTACAAAAATTAATTAGTTTCCAGACAAAATGAATATTTTGTGGGGCAAGTATATCTTTACACACATGAATGGGAAATCTAACAAAACTTGCGAAACGGCCCGCTGCAGGCAAATATCACTACTTTATATTGTCTGAAAAATAATGTGATGATGGGATATATGTGCAAAACCCCACATCCAATCATCTTTCCAATTAAAACAACATATAAGATTTTTCAAAAAATGAAAATATATGAAAAAAGAAATAGACAAACAGTTTACCTTGTCTGAGCTATTGAAGTATGAGCTCTCCACCACTCTCAAATATGTGGGAAGAACTTGTTTATTAGTCATCTGAAAACAATTAAAATTTGTTGTCCATGGATAGGAAAAAAATAAAATAAATAATAATATTAAATTAATGAATGTTCTCTTGTCTCACATACTTACTTTGTCGAATTTCTTCAAAATCTTTACAAAAGCAAGCATGTTCAAGTTCCTGACAATGCTACGAGACTATTTTGCAAATAATGCTTCCTACATGACTATTTTGCTACCGTTTTAAAATTACATGACCAAATCTGCAAAATTTCCAGACTCTTGCACAAATTGTAATTTCTGTATGACTTTAATTGAAATAAACCGATATAAATATCATATGAAGCAAATGTAATTAATTTATTTATTTCTCATTCATGCATAAAAAAGAGGAAGTTTGTTTGTTTGTTTTACTCACCACATGATATGGTGCCTGATATCGAATCCTCCTCCTTGGAATCTTGACAAAAATGCCCTTTGGCCTGTTTTTTCTTTACAGCGGCCTTAAGCTCAATGAGTATCTCCATTTGTTTCTTCAACGACTCGCCCCTCTCAAGAAACTCCCTCTCCTTTGCCTTAAAGAATTGGTTCACTTTGTTAAGTTGATAATCCAAACATGCGAAAAATTCGATTGCAGCATCACTAGGATCACTCAACTGTTCCATCACTTGAGTCATAAATTTATATCTTAATTCAACAGCAAAAAAAAACAAAAAACAGTAAGTGTTGATATACCGATTCTGATGCCTTGTGAAATAATTCTTTTGCTAAGGGCACAATGCAGAACCTTCATATGTAAATAAAATAAAAATAATAATATTAAATCATCAGACTTTTTTTTTAAAAAGTACATTAATAAACTAGAAAATGAAGTGAATAATAAATAAATGTGTATGAAAATGAAGGCCGGATTTATAAATTCCACGCCCGCCGGTGAAGGCTTCTTCAGATGGCTCTTTAATCTGCGATTCAATAAGAAAATTAATTTATTTATTTTTTTTAAAGAAAATTTATGAACAGAAAATAACGCAGACAAATAGAGATAGGACTTACACCCAAACGTAGCGACGGTCGAACAAGAGGCTTTTTCCAGGCGGAGTGGAGGTGGTGCTGGCGGAGTTCACGATGGCGCTCGACATTTGTTTTTTCTCCTAATCTGATGGTAAAATCACGAATTTAATTTCTTCTTAGGCGCAATGGTTAGGTTGAATTCATCCACTGCCACCCCCGACAACGGTGCCGCCTGCAAATCGAAGACGTCGTGAGCCTGCGCCCATCACCACCCTTTTCCCAAACTCGCAGCCCAAAATCAAAATGCCAGAACGCAGGGACCCAGCACCAAGAGTCAGGTTGCCTCTCCGCCGTAGAATCACCGTCTTCGTCCCGACGTGGGTGCTCACCGTCATTTCTGGCCATCAAATCCAATTAGCCCGAAGCCTCGCTGCTGTTGGTCTTGCGCTATCAAATCAGTCGCGGACCGCACCGCCCAGCAACCCCCATGATGAACCAGACAAGCCGCCTCACAAATGCCATCACCGCGCCTGCACGCCGCCGCCGCCCAGTCGCCGGGTCCGCCGCCTTGGAGGATTCGAAGGGAGATGGATTTGGATGAGAGGAGAGGAAGGGAGATAGGGCAAACGGGTTTTGATTCAAGTTCCTAAAAAAATATTATATTCAAGACGAAAGTAAAAAAAAAATTATTATTATATTCAAGAATAAATAATATGATATACTAGAACGTCATTTAAAAAGACGTTCTAAATAATATGATATACTAGAATACAAGAACGCCTTTTTTAACGGTGTTTTGGTATATCAATACACCAGGACGCCTTTTTAACAGCATTCTGATATATTGATATACCAGGACGTCTTTTTTAACGATTTTCTGATATATTGATATACCAGAATGCCGATAAAAAAGGCGTTCTTGTATATGACACTTTTATTATGAAAATGCCATCGGCTTATATTCTAGAACGTCTTTTTTTGAGGTGTTCTAGATTGACTGTTCTAAAATAGATTTTCTACACTAGTCCCTCAAATGAATTTGTTTCCAAAATCAAAATTCGAAAGGTTATCAAAAAAACTTCTAATGAATCGTGGCTGCTTCAAACCATTGTTAGAGGAAAAACACCTCTCTATATGTCTTTATATATTATGATTAAAGGTTAAAGTTTCTTGAGATGTGGAAAATTTGATGTTTTGGCGAGTGTTGTGTAATAATTTTTCCATGTCCATTACAGTTCATTATCGCATCATTCTGTCTTAAAGAAAACCGTTACATTATTTTTTGATTGAATATCTCCATGTGAATCTCTAAATTCTTGCCGTGTTTATGTTGGACATTCAAAAGCATCCAAAATAGCTAATTAGAATGACCACACATTGCTTAATAGGAAAGATCGACCTACACCATAATAGAAACATCTAAAATCAATGGATTAGGTGCAACCAGAGTGGATTTGACCTTTTCCCCTTTTCCCAAGTCGGTGTTGATCGAAGATTTCTTAACACTCTAGTATTAGAAATCGTCTCCTCAATAGTACGGAGTCGATTGTAGAGCGGTGAGTTATTTTCAAGTCGTGTCTCTCGAGGATAGATATTATCGATAATCGGTGTTTTTACTTAGTCTCTTGTTAATCTCGATTAAACTAATCTACTCTACGAAAGCAATAGTCATTTGTTTTGGGTTTGAGTTTTTAATACTAAAACTTGAATTGAAATGAAAACTTGGAAATACTAATTAAAGCAAAGGGGAATGAATAACTAAAGCTTTCTTGAAAATAACTAATCTTAATTAAACTAATTAAATACTAATTAAAAATCTTAAGTAAATTAAAACTACTAAAGTAAGAAAAGCTTGCAAGTTTTGAAAGATGAAATGGAGAGAGTCAAATCTTAAAACTTAAAAGAAGTCAAAGAGCATTAAATTTTAAATAAGTCAAATTGATTGAAAAAGGGAAGCCCCATATGCCTTTCAAAGACCCAATGTTTGTTTGAACAAATTGGGTAAAAAGCTTCAAAGAGGGCTTCAATGGAGTTTTATGCAAGGAGAAGTTTAAAAGGCTGGAAGATGGAAATGAGAATTTGGAATGTAATGGAAAACAACATACAAAACTAATACCCAACACACAAACAATGACAAACAACCAAGAACAACACACAAAACAATAGAGGAAAGATTACTACCAATTTTGCATTCAACACAAAAGATTCAAGTTTGGCCACAACCAAAATACAAATCAAGTCTTCAACACAACAAAGAACCACAAATGAGGAAATGTCACCTTCTCCAACACTTGCTATGAAAATCTAACTAAAACTAACTAAACTAAACTAAACTAAGAATTATGAACTAGGGTTTAGAGGCAATGGAATAGTAAAGGCTTTGAAGATATTGAAGGAGTCCTAAAATCAACCAAGGAAGGATAAGGTTGGTTGAGAAAGGGTTGGGGTTTATATAGAGGACGCAGGGGCAAAATCGTCAAAATGGGTAAAAAATTACAAAATTCCCTGCATCGCAGTCGATCGACTGACTACCAGTCGATCGACTATAACCCTGTCGATCAACTGCTTCATCCTCAACGACCCAGATTCTGTCGAGCAGTCGTTCTGGGCTGGGTCAGTCGATCAACTGCATGTCGATCGACTGACATGGCTGCTCCCGGCTCGGTTTTTCTCATTTTCTGCTCTAGACGTCTGTCGATTGTCATTTCTTGTTCGCGCTATGTTCCCTTTCCTTTCTTTTCCATTCCATATCGTGTCGAATGGAATGCCCTAAGCGTGCGCGGGTCCCGTTTGGTCATTTTACGGCCAAATAAAAATGAGTGAAAAAGTACAAAAACATAATAAAAACCACGCAAACGATACAAATACCTAAAACTAATGCCTAATCGACTCCTAGCGCCCATAAATGAAAGCAAAACACATGAAAAAACGACACAAAAAGGTAACAAAAATACGTACAAAAACGTGCAAACCAGGTGTCATGTAGAAATTTCCCACAACCACCCCATATGGAGATTTTAGACTCCTCCCTTTCAAGGTCAAGTTTGAACTCCTGAGCACCGAGCTTGAGTGTAGTAGTTCTGGCATCTTGGTTTGTCAGAAGTATAAACTCTTGCCAGAATATGTTAGGAATAGACTGCAAATGAACTAAGAAAATCTGATTATTTAGATATACACTATAAAGTGTTCAAAAAGCTACCAATGCAAGACCTACCAAACGTGGCCATGAGATATGAGTTTTTGTTAATTCCAAATTAAAGAAACTACTTTCATCATTCTTGTCATCAGAAGAAGTTGTTACAACATTCGCAGCAACCTGGCATTGATTTTCCCAATCATCATGATAAAATATCTCATAAGGCCATTCATTATCCTCCTTTAATATTACCACATCGACGATGTAGTTGTCATATGGAGTAAATAGAAGATAAATTCCTTCCCATAAATCGAGGTCATCGTAAAACTTACTCCATCCACCCCTTATTATAGCTAGACCATCTACAACATCTATCAGTACATCCCAGTTTCTCCCCAAATCCATAAAGCACACGCCATTTTTGTATTCCCATCGAAACCAAATCTGCAGATATGGTAATAACTTATTAAAATAAGATTTATCATAATTAGTATAAATCATCAATTACAAAGATAACCATGTTTGGGAAATTAAGTTCAATACATGGTACAAAATATGAGCTACTGACAGCTCCAACAATTTCGACAGTCAGTGAAACCTAAATGAAGATAAATTAAAAATAATAGGTTTTATTGTATATACATTCATTTTCTATTCGATTAATAAAAACGGTGATCATAGTTCTATGAAGTTAGCTATCACATGCTCTACCCCAGCTAACTTAGAATTTTTTGGGAAGGGATGCATATTCAAGCAAGAAACTAATTAAATAGTTGATTGCTTATGATGTCTCTTTTCTTCCCACATCACAAACACAATCTACAAAAAAACAAACATAACAAATGTAGTTAAAATCTCTCCATTTTCTAAGAAATTTAGATAAATACGAAGGAGGGAAGAAAAATATAAATGAGAACCAATTTTAATATGAAACAAGCACCACCATAGTACAAGGGTTGTAGAATTTAAAAAGAAAGGGAAATTGAATGATAGACTTACCATAGAATCAGAATAATTCCTTTTGAGCAACAAATACCACCCTGTTGTAAATGGTGGTCGAGTTCTCTAAATTGGGGTAGCCATAGATTATGCAATTGCACGTATATTTCGACCAGACTCCCCACCCGCTCTTTTGAGTGAAAGATAAAGACATTGAGGTTTTCTAGATCTGGTTTCTACGGAGGGCGAGGGTTTGTTAAAGGGGAACATTATATTATATTTATCCTTTCATCCTTACAACTATTAATGTATCCCCAGTTTACCCCAAAACCAATATTGGTCAAAAAATATTCAAAACTTAGAAATTGGGGATTTAACCCGCACAACCCTAGAACTCAAAAGCACAACATACAAAAATCTTCTAATCACACAATCATACAAGCGCTCTTGAATGAAACTAAGAATCTATCTACAGGTGAAATGATTCTTTCATCTCATTCATAGCATATCAATTAAGTGTTTTGATTTCAATGTTTATATTTGGTCTAGTGGATTTGCGAATGTTTTGTTATCTGATTTGTTAAATCAGTCATTTAAGATCACCTATTATTTATTTAGAGTTGATTTCAGTTGAATGAATATTGTATAATGTTTAGTTCTTTGCACATATTATCATTGAGTTGCAGTAATTTCTTTTCAGAATGAGAAGACAAAAGTTTGAAGGGATAGGCACTGATTTAACCCAGATTCATGGACAGATTTAGAAGAAGATTTCTTGTATAGACACTTACATCATGAAGCTAAACACCCCCATCAATGATGCACTAGCAGTTGCATTTGACAAGGAATTTAATATTGGAAAGGTTAAACACAAGGTTCAAATATTTTGCGATCAATACAATATGTTTGTAAATGGAAACAAAAAGTGTGCGTGTGAATGAAAGTTACTGGAACCACATTGGAAGGGTAAGCATCTCTGGTTGATACAATTGTTATTGTTATTTAAAGGTGAAAATATGAAAACTAATTAGGTGCTTATGTGTACAAGAAACTCGACATGAAAGATTATTCAGGTATGATGGCATGTACTACTTCAAGACTGCTCACATGATTTTCCATAAAACAAATGCTGCCGAAATTAACATTTTCGATGCACATGATTATTGGCTAGGCAATCGCCTTAAAATTGAGTTATCCCGGAGGAGATCCATTCAACGAAATAATTGATGGTTCTGTAAGTAGGGGAAACTGGAGCCATGGGGCTGGGTTTTGTGATGAAGATCTTTCAGGTGGAGAAGAAACTTCAGGCTCTTCTTGTGTTTATGATCCGTAGTGTTAATAACTTTTGTATCAAATTAGCGGATCATGTATTCATCATTTCGAATCATTATTAGAGATGTTGTTTCAATGTATCCTCATTTGAAGGGATTCTTTATTTCCACAAAACATTATATATGAATATAGATTCAAATAATTTATAAATAAAATAACAGAATATAAATCAAGCCAACTATAGTAAACAAACATAAAAAGTCATCACCATAATAATAAAAACAGGAGTACAATGCAGACATAGATTGCAAAACAAACATCTAAAATAGAAAAACAGAACACTCAATCACTAGAGCCAACAACTTTTCTCTTCGATCTGATCTGAGCATGGTCGGGATCGATCTTGTCAATTGGACCAAGCTTGCATATCAGAATGTGTCGATCTCTTTTATATTATGAACCATGTCACCCAATTTTGCGGTGATATAATCAAGAATTTTGGTGAGTGTCTCAATCTTCTCAGCAACCTTCTTCAATTCTGCATACGACCTCCAGGATATTTTTGTTTTGTGCTTCCATCAGCCTGGTGATTGGTGCATTCAATCCATCCTGAGTTATGGTTTTCTTAAAGTCGGTAGCAGTGTGCTAGGAAACGAAAGGATAGTAGCTAATTAGATGGTTGTGATGAGGTTGAATTTTGGCAAAGCGTCTCTATTTATAATGTGGATACACACGGAGACTTTTAGAGTTGGCACATTTTTGGAATCGATGATGCTTTTCAACACTCGCATGCCCTTGTAAGTTATAAATTTTTATGTTCTTTTTGCAACCTTTCATCTTCTTACAGTGGCATGCCCCTTTTTCAGGTTTTTGGCAACTTTTCATGTTCTTTTTGCAACCTTTCATCTTCTTGCACCTTTTTACATGCATCTTTTCATAAAATGCTGGTGATTGGTTTTATATTTTTAATATTATTCTTATTACTAATATTAATAGTTATATTGCTATTTTGTTGAATCGCTAATAAATCAATTTTTGGTATTTCGATCTCATATTATAATACAAATATTTTTTACGACTTGTGTAACATTTTTAGCATAGAATTAGGATTTACAAAATCTCCACTAGTTTCAGTGAACAATTTGGAGACACATACAAACCACAATCATTCATAAGAGTAAAATAAAAATAAAAATCATGAATAATAATAATATCAAATAAATCATGCTCGACAGTGATGAGAACTATTTAACTGAAAATAACGAAATTTAATGTACGAAATCATGGGTAAATTAAAAATAAAAATAATAAAATCCAATGGCTAAATTGTACTTCAACATCTATCTAGGTCCAATCAACCCCAAGTTGAAGCAATAATGATCCGGTTTGAAGGTGCGCCCTCGCATAAGTCTTAATATGTTCATTTGTATTCAACGGTATTGTGGTATAGCCTTCCCATGTGGCAGTGCTGAAAAAACATGGTCAGTGTTATTTCTTTTTTTTTTTTTTTTTGTGTGTGGGGTGGGGGAGGGGGAATACCGAGCCAAGATTTTGTACATCAGTCCGCTATCTATATCCATCAAATTTAAGCAAGCCTCGCACACCTCAACCCCGTTATTCCCTGCTAATATTCTGAATAAACCAATGAAAGTGAAGTCTCATAAAAGACATCATAAGCTTATACGAAACCGTTGACATTAGCTTAAGTAGAATAGATGGATGAATAGTCATACTAATGAGGGACCTCACTGAAATCGGAAGCATACAATATATATGCAAGCCTTTTCCGTGCCTTCATTGACTCATCCTAAATTATAGGGAATTTTTTTTTGTGCCTCCTGAAGTATCACGAAATTTGGACTTTACCTCCTGAAGTTTGCGTTTTTTTGTATTTACCTCCTACAGTACAATTTAGGTCATAATGTTTTCGGACGCCGTTCACGTGACTTACACGCGAGGGCAAAAGTGTCTTTTTAGTTATACTTCTTTTCAGATTTTTTTTTGCCTCCTCAACTATCTCATTTTTTTGACTTTGCTCTCAAGTATGAGTTTTTTTTTAAGTTGCCTCCTATGGATAGTTTTCGGGCAAAAAAAAAAGTCAAATACGATGGAATTTACCTAATGAATGATACCCTAGATAAATATTAATAATATATATTACTAATATTTTTCATATAAATAATATAATTTCTAATACATATAACATAATTATAATACACTTTTAAATACTACTACTACTACTACTACTACTACTACTACTACTACTACTACTACTACTACTACTACTAATAATAATAATAATAATAATATAATTTATGAATACAATCTATAAATCTAACTGATATATCTAATAAATATAATATATAATACAATTTTTGTTTCATGCAATAATAATAACAATTTTTATAACCTTTTTTCTTATTTCTTATTTATTTGTTGAAATAATATTATTTTTCATATATATATATATATATACTTAAAAAATATATAATATAATTATAATACACTCTTCAAGTTATAATATATAATAATATAATACACGTCATATTATTTCAACACATATAATTCAAAATACACATATAATATAGCTAAAATAATAATGAAAAACTCTACAGTGCCATTAAGGGAACCATGCCCCCCACCCCCCCTTCATTTACAACCATAGATCTTTTAATCTAAAAAGCCTAAATTTAATCTATTGGTTCTTATTAAACCCCACTATGTGAAGAATGGTGTTGTGAAGGCACCGTAGAAGTTCCCAATAATAATAATATATATATATATATACTATATTATATATGAAAGTGTATTATATTATAATATAATATAATCGTATTATTTTATAATAATTATTATTTGAAAGTTTTCGGGCAAAAAAAAAAAAAAAAGAAAGTCAAATACGATTGAATTTATCTAATGAATGATACCCTGGGTAAATAATAATAATATATATTACTAATATCTTTTTCATATAAATAATATAATTTTTAATACATATAACATAACTATAATACACTTTTACATACTACTACTACTACTAATAATAATAATAATAATAATAATAATAATAATAATAAATAATATTATTTATAT
>BMAC01000682.1:221329-242423 GCA_014905375.1 Phtheirospermum japonicum | reverse complement strand
TTGGTATGGGTTTAGAACTCAGTGGCCCGTTAAGAGGCGGGCCTATATGGGCTGGCCCACTCGGGCCACGGGCTTTGGCGGGGCGGGACGGGGGTGGGTTGGCCCGTTGCATGGAGAAAATGATAGTTTGGATGATGATGCAGTGACTTATAATTAATGTGTTTTTTTTCTTTTCTATTTTGTTAGTAATTTAAGATTGTTTTGGCCTTTATGAACTTGTTTGGTAATTTTGTTATAGATTTTTTTTATGGAAACTAATTAGAATTTATTATGCAACTAATCATTATGATTGTTGGTTTATGGATTTAAATTTTGGATGAGTAGAATAAATCTTATTTATTCTTTTTGTATTTCCTTTATATTTTTTTGACATCTCTTAAAAAAAAAAGAGTATGGACTTTCATGTTTAGAGAGTATAAGAGATATTTTATTCAATTTTGCAATTCAAATATACAAAAAAAAAAAGGGAAGATTAACGGGTTAGCCCGCCCAACCCGCGGCCCAAGGCGGGGTGGGTTAGGGTTGGGATTTTCTCAGCCCGCCATCATGTTGGGTTGGCCCGCCCCACCCCGCCAAATGGTGGGTTATGACGGGTTATGGGCTGGCCCGCCCCGCCAACCCATTTTGACACCTCTTGGGAAGGAAGTTGATGAATATGCAGAGGGAGAGAGAGAATTAGAGGAAGATAGGAAAATATCATGTTATTGCCTTGCCCATTCAGTACTATTTCTGATTACATATAGAATCATACGGCAGGATCACTTCATTTAAATTACTAAAATGCCCATTAACATCTAAGAAACCTGTGGGCTTTAATAAAACATTTTGATTGGGGCTTTTGCTAATTAAAAATATTAATTGTCTGGCCCAATATCAAGACCATTAACCGGCTGAACCCAAAAGCCAACCCATACCGTACGCTCGCCGAAACATCACCCGGCTCTCCTTTATCCTCCTTCTTGCTTGCAACCTGTTCCCAAGATAACATTTTTTATCCCCATTTCGTTCCGATTTAGGGTTTCTTCTCCGGTCCCTTTTCACCTTGTACCCCTGTCAATCCCAATTTCATAACAATACAAACCCCCCCAACCCCCCCTCCCTTCGGAGGTGGTTGCTGGTAGCTCCGGAGCGGCGGAGATGCCGGGTCCTATCCTCGGCTTAAGAAGTGAAACGTGAAAAACTGGATGGATGCGCGACCCTTCCGGAAGGTCTAATCGGTAAGCTACTTGCCCTATCTTTTTCTGTAACTGTATAAGGGGCCATAGTACTTAGCTGCTAACTTGAGATTCTCTCCTGAGTGGCCAACCGAATTCTGTCTGAAGGGTTGTAATTTCAAAAAGACCTTATCCCCAATTTCAAATTTTCATTCTTTGCCTATGTTTATTTGCATACATCTGCAATCATTTGTTGTGCTTGTGCCAGATTCTCCTTGATTATTTGGCCTTGTTGTTTCCCTTTGACTTTATTGGTTAGCTTAGCATCTTCATTTTGCACTGCTTGCATACTAGCCCTATAGATCCTACAGGTGGAATGTACCCATAGAGTGCCTCAAAAGGTGTAGCCTTTAACTCTGTATGATAGTTTGTGTTGTACCATACCTTGTTATTGGCGGTGCGGGCTGACCCAACGGGCCAGACCCATCTTGACAGCTCTATATCTTCTCAACAAATTTACGGTGCATAATATCACCAAATTAATTACAGAAAATTACAATAAAATATAAAATCCAGTTTATTCATAACAGACACTTATCTGAAAACTAAAATAAAATGTAATGAATCTCTAAATATTCAACATATGATAACATTTTACGCCTTGTTTCGATATTTTAACAAAACTAATGTTAAATTATAATAGTAGTACTAAGGATGGTTGTTGTGATGTAGGCCCCACTTTACCGTCATACCATCCTAACACTTTTTAGAAGAACAGTTGCATATACTCATAATCAGTGAGGTTGAAGTTAACAGCAGAATGAGCACTCTGGTACTTAATTGCATCTCATCCCAAGAAATAACATAAAGATTCATTAAGGATTTTTTAAATTAAACAATTTAATCTACTCGCACCAAAATCTCCATTTAAACCAAATCTTTGGGGATCTTTTGTAAATTGTGCCTAATGCACTACGAAAGTCAATAATATCATTAGTTGCACAATAAAGACAACAAAGTTCATGATTTGCACAGTTCCTTCTCAACCATCGTTTGATTCTCACGGCTTTGCTCGGGATTCCACCTACTCACAATCCTCTCCTCAACACAGTAACATTCCAAACATGAACAAGAAACGGCAGTATGACTCTTTTTGCTGATATGAAGAACCAACAACGTTTTCGCAACACTACCACAAAGCCGTAGAGTGCAGTGAAAATCGGACCAAGCCTTTAACCGGACATTTCTACCGCCATCCTCGCCGGACAAAACAAGAACCGCATACTCGGAGTGAACCAGAGCCGGATGATGTCTATAGGCAACAAAGTCGACACCGTACTGAGATCCGGCTCGAACCACCCAATTTTTCACACGGAGATGAGAATACGCTTTGAATAGATACGGGAAATCAGCTTTCTTGGACATCATATAACGCCACAGCTCGTCGTCATTTTTCACGCACTTGTTTTCAGCTATGACCTTGATGCATTTCAACACAGAGCACAAGTAAAGAGCTTCCTCTAGACTTAGTTGAAACCACTGCTTATCCTTTTCCGCCGTAACAACGGGACGGCCAAAACAAGCCTCGTTAAAGAGTTCGGTTTGCTTGGGTTGTGCTGCGAGAAGCACGCTACAACCTGAAAGCAGCCCGTGAGAATCAGATTCGATTAAAGAGGATTGGAGACGGGAAACTATTGCGGACATGGGTTCTGAAAGGGCTTTCGCTTCAGCTGCTTTTCCTTTCCATCTTGGTGACATAATCTGCTTCACATAAAACATTAGTATATTGATATGATTGCTGGTGCAAAATACTTTTACCCCATATAAATATAGACAAGCATGCAACGTGTAAAAATAGCAAACATAACAATACGGAATTTCCCTTGTACGAATATTTTCGGTGAATATCGTGCATTATTTTCAAAATACCTTCTAGTTATATGCTTGTACCATTCAAAATACATTTATTAATATTATGAAGGATGCCATGACAGAACCAAACAAAGGTTGTTAAGGAAAACATATATAAACTAGTAAATAAAACTATCAAAATCTTGAAGACTAACTGAGATTAAATATTACATACCTGGAGGCAGCTGGAAGCGGTCAGGACAGCATAAAACTGGCCTAAAGGAAAATTACCAGATAAGAAACATAATAAATTTGGAAGATTATATAAACTCAACACTGATGCCGCAAGGTAATACTTGAATTTTGTGAAGGGTAATTTTTACTTCTAGATTACAGTACATCAATTTGCCTCAGGTTCCCCACCCAAAAATTGTTGTTTATCACGGGCCAGTCCCTTCCTGAACATTCGATTGATCCTGCCCCTGCGACGAATTGTCTTGCGCAAAAAAATTGTGAACCCTATCTCCATGTTCGTTTTCAGGCATAGATGGTTGAAACCAAAAGTTTCAGCTGTTAAACGATGCTGAGTTATGATAACAACTAACGATAACCTTGAACTACTTGTCACTAGGATCTACATATATTTGACAAGAGAAAAACTATGTTCACATTCAATCCTCCTGACATTTAGTCATCAATCCTGAGCCAATTTCTCAAACATGATGCAGCCCCTGAATAAAAATTTCACTATCACTATCAGGAAAAACAATGAATAAATTCACACCACTAAAAAAAGTTAGATAACCAATATGAACAATTAAGCAACGACAAACGGGTTAATAGCAAAGGAGCTCCAGCCACATGCTAGCAACCATTAGAAGAAAGGTGGCCTAAAAGAGCTTACAGAAGCTTAGAAACTTAGAAACGTACCATATGGATCCACATACAAAAATATATGCGGAAGCTCCAAAGTACATATCCTTCATACCACAGGAGGGAAAAACATAATAAAAAATACCAGCTGTTAATATCACCTGAATAGAGTCACGAGTATTTGGACAAAACTGTGAGGCATATTTCCCCAATCCCAATGACAGTTTGATCCCGTCAACTCTCCCCAATCAAGTCCCCCGAACATTTACAAAGGAATCCACAATACCAATGTTGCTTTTAAGGAGGAGGAGACGAAATTGTGTCCTTGGACAAAACTGTGAGTCATATTTCCCCAATTTCAATGACAGTTTGATCCCATCAACTAAGTTTCCATGATCTCCCCAAACATTTACAAAGAAATACATAATACCAATGTTGCTTTTAAGGAGGATGAGAAATTTCAATTGAATTGTTAACTATAAGATGAATATTGATCTCTATAATAAAAGTAAAACATCAATTCAAGTATTCAACAGACCAAAACCATCAAATTCAGCATGGAGACATCACAATAACAATTACTGATCATTCTTAGTTTTGTGCACTTTATTCAAAATAATTATAGTTCAATTGAAGCCAAACCAAGGAGAAAAGTTGCATCTATATACTGATATACAAGATATAACAATGTGTAGTTATGTGGAATGAGTAAAAGTCACTCAACAACAAACCCAAAATGTAAGAAATGGATATGAGAGAAGCAACACAGCCAAAAAAAAGGCAAAAGAAACAAGAAGGACCAGCACAGAAGTTGATTACAGCCCCTAAGGGTCCATTGGCTAGCTTTTTCACGACCCATCTTAAGGCAGTAAAAACAGGACAGGAGAGAGCTTGAGAGAACAGGTTTTTTAAAATATTATAATATTCTTTTCAAGCATATGCAAGGCAGTAGTTGTACCCCAACTTCATACAGAACTGCACAAAAGATACCTGCCTAAGTGTTAGATAGACATTTGAACGGCAAAAGTTTGAAGCATTGTAATAATTGAAAACAATTCTCAAATGTAAGTTTGTTTTCAAGTTTGAACCATAAGCATGATAAAATTTCTTTCATTTTTGGTCGGAAAATTTAGAGATTCTATATTTCAATTGGTACACAAGCCCAAAGTTGGAATAAACCAAGAGACTTCACAAAACATGAATAGAGCTGGAAGTCCCAGTGTTTGCGTAGCAGGTCACCTAAGAATTATTACAAAACTTCATAGGCATACTGTTAATTGACATCATTAAACATACAATCAGAAATTATCCTTTCACAGCCATGAAAAATAACTCCTTTGACACCTATCTGTACTGAAAATCGGGGGTTGAATCACACGCAAAATTTGTATTTTAGTCTGCAACTGTTCAATGTCCATTCACTAGACTGCAACCCAGAAAATCAGTCTCATGAACTAGCAGTCACTGATTGTGTTTAACTTCCCTTTCAAAACCACTGTCAAACCCTACTACAAGACGAATAAGATGGATACTCCACTATGAAATAGTTATTCATTAGTCGGAAGGGAAGCAAAAAATCCTATTCCAAAAATCCAAATAGGATAGCATTACCCTTATTACAACACCCATTTCATTGGGGCTGTTTCCTTATGCATTGAAGTAACTCAAAGTCATTTGTAGTGATTAATAACGAAAAAAAGTCAATAGACAAATGGGACACTTTAGTCAAGCACAAGATCAATCAATCTACTTTGGTAGTAACTATGTTCATATGTACAAACTGGACAAATGGAACCACCCTCTTTCTACTTGTTCTACAGTGTTTCCACACGTTTTCTAGTTCTAGAAAGACCCCACCCTCTATAATAGCAACCATGTGTTCCATTATCATAGATCTTCTCTTGTGTTGTTCTTAAAAAGTAAATTAGAACAAGTGCTTACTGTCAAAAAGCTGCAAACACCCCCTAGCAGGGATGACACAGCTGTTTCTACATCTGCAGTCATCTAGGATTAGCAGTTCCTTAACAAAAAAACAGGCAACTATACCTAGTTAAATAGTTTCTTATCCCAAAACACTGATAGAGAAAACCACAAAAGGAAACAGCTGATTTCCAGCAATGAACAGGCCATTATATTGGATATGTTAACCTGCACTGTGTAAATCTTCTTGTGGAAAAGAAATGATATCATACGAGACACAAGATATTTTCCTTACATCGCCAATTGAAAAACACATAATATTTCCTCATTCATTGGCTACACAGAAAACTTATATATTGAGAGGGAGAGAGAAGATAATATAATAAATAGAACCAGTTCTGACCATTTTAATGATAAATAAAATATCATATAATTCAGCAGTTTCACTCACCAAAGAGCACAACAGAGCACATTCAGATTGCAAATAAGAATACAGACCAGACATGAATATACACTAAACTAAGCTATGGTGATAGGTCTGAAAATTTGTGTATACAAGGTAAAGCTCAAAATCCTCAAAAAGAAAAAAATGATAGTCGGACAATGTCTAAGTTCACCCCACACTCAGACCACCTTTTTTAGCAATAATTAAATGTGCACCTCTTACAAATCCTACAAGCAAGGAAACCATATGTAAACAAAACCAAATAGACAGCACCAAATATATTTATTTCTTATCAGCCGAGTTCATCCCGACCCAAAGCTCCATATTTTCAACAAAGTTTCAAGATCGAAAATATACTGTAAAAGTCATCATCTAGAGAGAGACTGAGTTAATAAATTGAACCAATACCAAACACAAGCTGAAAATTGACCTTTCACACACCTCGAATCCTAAATCCCTACCCCAAATTCATACAATATGCCCATAGCATCAGGGAGTATACATCCTCCAACAACCCTTATCCCATCCTACGAACATTTATATACAAAGAAAAAAGAAGAAATAGATAGGATCAGTGATGAGATTGAAGAGAAAAGAAAAAAATGGCAAAAAAAAAAGTGACTTACGTTAAAAATGGGACTTGTGTAACTGCGAGAAATGGAGATAGATATCCATCTTCAAATACGGATAATTCTTGTTCTAGGGTTTTGAATTGGCGAGCAGAAATGGGGAGCTCTACAGAGATAAAAAGAGGAAGACATTGCTGCGAGAAAGATAAAAGTGTGCGAAATTTTCAACGAGATGTGTTAGGTTCGGACCAAGGCTGAGACTTCGGAGCCCCGAAGCAGGGTCTGCGCTTGATTGGAAAGGACTCAAATTGGATTAGGTTGTCATGGATCGGGAACAATCGTCGACAATTTGGTGAATTAGGGCAAGAAGAGAGCTTGAAGATGAATTGATTGAGCTGCGTGATGAGAAAGAAGGGGGATTTGATTAGACGGGTTGAACCCGATTAATAACTGGCGGCGGTTAATAATCGGCGATTAAATTAATCGGTTCAACCTAATCGTAACCTAACCGTATGAGAATTGGTTAAGGTTATGGTTAGACCGGTTAATCGAATCGGACGGTTAATCGCCGGTTTTTATATATATATTTTAATTTTTTAAAATTAAATCTAAAATTTAAGGGAAAAAAAATTCTTTGTCACCTGTACTTGTCGCGTTTTTATGGTTTGCCACCTAATTTTTTTTTTTTATTAACAACCCAAATTATGCGTGTTTTGCTCTTTGTAACCTTCAGGCTATTTTTCATTTAAAAAATGGTCGAAAATCGAAGCACGTAAACCTCATACTTCATTCTAAAAAAAGGAAACATTGCCCAACATAATAATTGGTGATGAGGCATGAGTTTTACGTGTTTCGATCCGGCCATTTTTTGAATGAAAAATAGTTTGAAGGTTGCAAAGAGCAAAACCTGCATACTTTGGGTTGTTAACAACAAAAAAACATTAGGCAGCAAAACATAAAAACGCGACAAGTACAGGTGGCAAAGAGTTTTTTTTCCCAAAACTTAAATAAAAATTGAATAATTAAAACTTAAATGGAATTAGAATGAGATAAATGAAATCGTCATGAGCTCCTCTGCTGGTCGGTGTGTTAAGGGGGACGTCTTCTAACACTTGTCACACCTCTTCACAAAACCCTCAGCATCTCTCCGCAGCAATGGCAAAAAGTAGTCGGCTCTCATTATCTTGCTGGATAGGGTCCTTGCTCCCATGTGATTACCATAACAAACCTCATGGATTTATTTGAGAAGGTGATCACCCTCTTGCTAGCTTACACATCGTAAAAGAGGCTGCCCGAATCCTCTCCTAAACAGCTCACCTTTTATTAAGCAAAATCGGGACGACCTGAGCCTAACTTTCGCTGCTTCTTTCTTGTTGTTCGGTAGATCTCCTTTCTCTAAGTACGCCTTGATCGGGCACCGCCAGTCTGTCCTTTCTTCCAAAGCGTGTACCTCTTTTTCTCTGAATTCTCGGTAGACCATCAGAAGCGTAATTACTCTTTCCTGGCAATTTGTGGCTGAGCTGGCAATTTTGGCCAAGTAATCAGCTCGATCGTTCTCCCCTCTGGAAATTTGATTGACTGTCAAAGAGTTCATACTACTAGCCAGTTCATGAAATTGAGTCAAATATTTATGTAAATGCTCTTCCCTGGTTTCGAATTCTCCCCCCTCCCGATCTATTTACATATGAGTTTTGAATCAACCCGTGCAAGTACCCGATCTGCTCCTAGGTCTTGTGCCATTTGGATTCCCCTCAGCAGGGCTTCGTATTCTACCGCGTTATTAGATAAAGGGTGATTCATGCGTATTGCGTATTCCGTAGTTACTCCCTCTGGGTCTATACATCCGAGGTTGCGGACAGAACCGTCGTTGTACATTGTCCATTCCTTTGCATCCTCGGGAGCGCTAGTCATCTCTTACATGAAATCAACTAGAGCCTGAGCTTTGATAGCCGTTCGCGTCTCAAAACCAATATCAAGCTCGCTAAGTTCGATTATCCATTAGACCAAGCGCCCTGAAGCCTCCGGCTTATCCATAATAGCCTTCAGGGGTAGGTTAGTTCTGACCACCACGCTATGCGAAAGGAAATAGGGGTATGAGTCGTTCCTACCAGGGCCAACATGGCTCTTTCCACCTCAACATATCGCAGCTCGGCATCATGCAAGATCTTGCTCCAATAATATACTGGCCTTTGCATCTTTCCCTCTTCTCTGATCAAGACCGTGCTGACCGCTTGCTTTCCCACAGATAAATATAAAATCAAGGGCCCCCCTTGAACGAGCTTGGTAAGCAACGACATTTTGAACATGTATTCCTTCAGCTTCTGAAATGCGTCTTGACATTTCTCGTCCCACTGGAACGGGGATCTTTTCCGTAAAGCTTGGAAAAATAGCAAGCTTTTCTCTGCTGACCGTGAACCAAACCTACTCAACGCTGCTATTCGTCCAGCCAAGCATTGCAGTTCTTTAACATTTCTTGGGGGCTGCATATCCATAATAGCTTTAACCATGTGGTCGTGGGTTCGATTCCCACAAACAACGCCAATTGTTTCTACCAGAAAAGTACACTCCAGAAAACGCTGATCTCTTCCCTGAAAAGATCTTCCAACCTGCCCAAAAAACACGTTAGAAAGGACCACCGGAGGATTTCCGGTGGAAACCTCTCCGATACTAAGTCAGTTAAGACGAAAATTCTTAAGGCTCAGGAAATAGTGAGAGGAAGGCTTGAGATTGCATACCTTTCAATCCTGAAACTCTGGGTATTTATAGTTTCTCTTCGTGGGGCCCTTCCGAGATCCCGAAAATAGAATTACACGAATCTCGGGCCGTTATTTTACACTGGTCAGGCCACCCCTTTTCTTTCTAGAAAAAGGCCTGACCAGGAAAATACTGATCCTTCCCTCCGTTCTAGGAGGAGGAGTCAGACCAGGACGATATTCGAGGTGAGCCAGATCAAGACAATCCAAATCCCCCAATCCTTCAGTTACCTTTGATTCAGACCAGGATGGTGTCCAGCCAGGTCTACCCAACCAGGTCTGGTTTCCTCATCATGAATAATTCAGGACGCATCAATATTATGTTTGGTTTAGATTTTCTATTAAGTTTTTTAATTAACTTATTCTATATTTGCAAATATAATTTACTAAAATAGCGAAACTAAATAGGAAAATCCAAACCAAACTTATCACTTTGTTATGCGTCCAAAACACTAAAAAATAGCAAGTTTAGTTCGATTTTTTTTAAACAAAATTATTTGATTTAAATATTGAAAATATATTAGAAAATTTTGATCACGTTTATTATTTTAATATAATACTCGATACGCGTTCAAGACACTGCCAAAATAAAGTTTAGTCTATTTTTTGTAATTATAATAATCATAAAAAAATAAATAAATACTATAAGCATAATTATAATGCTTATTTATTAATCATGTAATTTTAGTAGGTAATAAATACATAAAACACAGTGATAAATAAAAAGAAAGAAAACATTATGGTGAAATGTAAAAAATATTAGCTTATATGGTAAATTAAAAAAAAAAAACCCGCATAGTTTGGGGGATTTAGTGTCATTCTCACCAGATATCTTAGGGGTAAAACTGTCCATATAGAAGAAAAAAAAGAGAAGATGGAAAATGTTAAAAAAAAAAAAAATAATGATTGAAATAATACTCATAAAATTAAGTTGGTAAGAACAAGAGAAGATGGAAAATGGCTTTTGTTTAATCCTAAGCCAAAAGAATAAAAAATTGTATCGGAGTATATTTTGATTTTTTAGTTTTACTCACATTTCGTAGATTTTTAAATACTTTTTCTATCACAAACATTTTGGAGAAAAAAATGTTGACAAAATTTACGTAACACGGAGTTTCATTTGATTTTATATCAAACTCTAAGTAAGATATTTCAAATTTATTGTATTCTTCACGTAGAGTTTTGTGTACAAAATAAGACCAATATATTTAATGGATATTCAAACACATCTTTTTAAAGTAGATAAATTTTCAAATACTAACACGAATATAAAGCACAACGAGTGGTATGATAATGTTCATGACGAAAAGATAACATGATAATGATTGTCCCAATATTCGTATTTTATATTCGTGCCAATAGTGTGTGTGGTTAGTGGATTTTTTTTTTCTTTTGTGTGTGTGTGTGAATATCAACACTTATATTTAATATCACAATTCTGATAATAATACAAAACCTATTTCATGAAAAATAAAAGAAGAAAAAAGACTGAAGAAAGGGGGCACAAAAAGATTAGAATTTTCATTCATCAAATACCCCTTTATATAGGGTACCAATTATATACTCTCATAAATACATACAGCTAATGAATACCTAAATTGTCAATTACTTTGTGATAAAAGACACACCTATTTAGTTTTCCTCTTTAACACTCCTTTTGTCAAGTCAACAAGTGAAACGGTGATGGGTAATATATAACGAACGACCCTTTTGATTCTTTTTTGTAAAATCTATTGACGCCATTCAATGTTCTTTCTTGAATTACAAAGTCAAATCATTTGATAAATATGATATTTTCTTCGTTTCAATTTTAACATTATTCATTTTCATGATTCTTAATAAGTATGTTAATGATTACAAATCTTTACATCCTATATTGTGACATTCGATCTTGCAAATAGGCAGAACCTCTAGGGTAGTTTTCATGAAATATCACAAAGTTAAATATATGAAAGAAATAATATTTTTATTTTCTTTCACGCTTTGAACTTAATAATTATTTTTGATAAGTTTTATCCTTTGTTTATATTTCTTATATTTGCCCGTGAAAATCGCGAGTTTTACACTAGTTACTAATAAACACAATGTTCATTATTAATGATATAAAAAATGCATAATATCACTCAAAAAAGATCCGTTGCAGCTTTTGAGGTGATTATTTCTAGTAATCATGATAAAACTGAAAAAATAAAGGCTAATTTATTTTATTATATTTTAATTGATTGATGTGTCAAATGATTTATATTATTTTATTTTAATTGATTGATGTGCTACAAATAAATTATTATTATATGTGAAAATTATTATACAAGGCATTGTGTCATCAATAATGACTACCATGTACATTATTAATACTTTAAAATACATCATATCGCTCAAAAAGATCTGATCCAACTTTTGAGAAGATAGATGAACAAGCGAGCCTTTTCAGCTGCAACCAATTTGTTAGTCTATTTCCTTTTTGAAAAGTCATGTTGTTTCAAATCCTCCACTTATTTTTATAGGTAAGCACTCTTATTTAAAGCTTGCTTAAAAAAACTCATTTTCCTCTTTTTAATTCTAACAAATAATAGAAGAATTCATTTTCTTTCAATTATTTAACTGTTACTATGTCTGACATTTATGACTTTGAGAACAGCCAGTCTAACAACAAATCCACCCAAATACAAGAGCTTGTATATGTTTTTTTTAATCATTTAAGTGGGTGAATTATTTTGACTGAACTATTTGGGGTTTATTAAATAAATAATATGTTTTTTATTCAAAATTGATAAAATAATACTAAAACAAAAAATATTGAAAAAGTAGGGCGGGACGCCACTGGGAAAGGCGTCCCGGTCACATTCTAGAAGGTAGGAAAGAAAACCGTTCTAGAATGTGAGCGGGACGCCTTTCCCAGTGGCGTCCCGGCCCTAAAGTACAATGTAGAAGGTATAAATAAATAACCGTTCTAGAATGTGAGGCTGAAATGAAAAAAAATTTTAATTGACATTTTCACAAAGTTAATAATTTCTTCATTTAGAAATAAAATAAAATCAATTTTATTAAGTAATTAAGAACTAAAAAAGAAACGAGTAAATTCAAATTTTCACTTAATTAATGATTTCTCACAAAATAAATAAATTAAGACTTTTTTTCACATAATTAATAATTTTATATAAATTTTGTTTTTCACATAATTAAGAGTTTTATACAAAATCACAAACATATAAATTATTAATTATGTAAAAAATTAAATTTCTTAATATGTCAATTTATTTATTTTATATAAGTTGATTTATTTTGTGTAAAATTCTTAATTATGTGAAAAATAAAATTTATATGAAATTATTAATTATGTGAAAAAAATTCTTAATTTATTTATTTTGTGAGAAACATTAATTAAGTGAAAATTCGACTTTATTCGTTTCTTGTTTAGTTGCTAATTATTTAATAAATTGATTTTATTTTTATTTGTAAATGAGGAAATTATTAATTTTGTGAAAATGTCAATTTTTTTTTTCATTTCAGTCTCACATTCTAGAACGGTTATGTAATTATAGCTTCTAGAATGTACTTTAGGGCCAGGACGCCACTGGGAAAGGCGTCCCGCTCACATTCTAGAACGGTTTTCTTTCCTACCTTCTAGAATGTGAGCGGGACGCCTTTCCCATGGCGTCCCGCCCTACTTTTTCAATGTTTTTTTTTAGTACTATTTTATCAATTTTGAATAAAAAATATATTATTTATTTAATAAACCCGAACTATTTGTTTATAAGCAAACCCAGGTTGTTTTAGTTTAACATATAACTTAGAACTATTTGTAAGTATATTGTTTTATTATTTTTTTAAAGCAGATTTATACTCATAAATTATAAGGGATTTATTCATATGATTTTAAATCAAACAACTTGTGATGGTTTAATAATTAATAGGGCATCTTCTGTTCAGAGTTTTTAATTTTTCATATTAAATTTATATAAATATATAAATATAAATAAATAAATATATGTCGAATCGAATACGATACCCGTGCCCCTATACATGCTACATAGGTCAATACTCAAATGCAGACATACACATTAATTTTTTGCAGGAAACCAAAAAACCAGCAAATGTGAATAAATATCGCATTTTACGATACATGTAATTTTACAACAAAGTGTAAAAAGATTCATATATGGATAAGCATTACATTACGAATTTCCATATAAGCAACTATATTTAATATTTTCAACGACTAGGCATTTCAGCGAGCAAATATTCAAAGCATATCACTAGAAGTTAGTATTTTGAAAAATATTGCACGGCATGTGCGCTTTGAGTAGTTTTCCATTCAATACTGAGCAAGGTTCTAAAAATCACAAGGTATACAATACGTGCCAAACCAGCACCAAGGTGGGGCCTAGAACTAAGGCGTTATTAGATTTTTGATTGTTTTTTCTTAATAGACCCTAATTAGCAAGCAATGAACCTTCAAATAATGAATTGCAAACCAAGCTTTAAACCAACAATCCAGCAAGTGACATGGTTAGCTTTGTAAGTATCATATAATGAATACAATTATTTCGCACCATATAATTAATTAGACCCATGTTTTTTTTTTTGTGTGTGTGTGTAATATCATCAAACAACTTGGCTACTATTTTCAAATGAATGAGTTCCATGTTTTTAACTTGTGCTACTCATACAGTGTGAGTGTAATTTCATCAAACACCTTGGCTTCACTTTTTAACATTCAAGTTTCATACACATTCCTCACACTTCTTACAAATTGATAAACTAGTAAATAAAAGTATAAAACTATCAAAATCTCGAAGACTAACTGAGATTAAATATTACATACCTAGAGGCAGCTGGAAGCGGTCAGGACGACGATGGTCTGGGGGGACTAGAGTGGTGGACCGGTGGACGGTGGTTGTACTTTCCCGGCGTGGAGGGCGTGAGAAGACAGGAGAGAATTGGGTTCTTTTTTTAATTAATGAGTCTAAACATGATTGTTCTGGGCCATGTATTTTTCAACAAAATTATGAGTTAGCAGCAGGGCATCTATTGGACTACGTTGTTAAAGAATAAATACAAGAAAGTAAAAACAATCATTTTAATACAAAGTGAAATTTGGTTTTAATATAAATAATTAAGAGAGTTTCTGTAATTTACGAGTGTCGAAGGAAAAAAAAAGGAAATATGTCTAAGAGAATTATTTATTTGGTTTTGTTTTTAACCCATCTAAGAGCATCTCCAAAACAATAGTGTTAATTGATCATATGTGACAAATGACATTGACATTTTATGAAAAAAAGTTTTTCAATGTATCAATGTTAATGTTATATATATGATAATTTATTTTATTTATTTTTAGAAAAAATAAAAAGAGAGAAATAACATGATTGGATGATATCTTTAAAATTAATTGTAGACATTGTCAAGACTAATGTCTAGAATTTAACATTACTCTTGACAATGTCAAGCATTTAATGTGCCACATAATTATGTGTCAATTTTTTCACTTTCAACATTGTTGCATTGGAGATGCTCTAAACTTGGGTAACCGTAGTTCTGCAATTAACTGATAGATACATATATTAGTGTATTGAGATCAGTGTTCTAAAAATCGTTACGCGGCCGCTATGAGCCTAGGCGGGGCCTAGAATTTGAGAATAAATATCCCGATGTACAACATTACATCCAACATTACCTGCTACACAATAAAGTCTATGACAATTCAAAAAAAAAAAAGTAATGATCACAAGTTCAAAACTATTGTTCAATTCAAAGTTCAAAACAACATAAATCCATAACACACATTACAAAATCAAAATAACTAAATAAGTACCATTTAAGCATTAGAAACAACTAATAAACATAAGTACTAACTAGCAACACCAAGTGGATCTTCTTCTTCTTCTTCTCCATAATCATCTAATACACGCTCTCCATCCGACTCAAATTCAAAGTCATTCTCATTCATTTCTTCTTCATCCTCGGATTCAAAATCATCTTCCCCAAGCTCTCTCACTCTTGAAGGCTCACCTTCAAGTCCACCACCCACCTCATCATCATCATCAGATAACCCAGGAATAATCCACTCTTGTGCTTTACTTGCATCACTAGCAAGAAGCACATCTTTATCTTTTCCCCTCTTGCGTTTGTTCAATAAACGTGAATTGAATTGAACATATACTAGATTATTTAATCGTGAAACATCTAGTCGATTCCTCTTTTTAGTATGAATCTGTAAACAAAATGCAACAAAAATAAAATTATTTTCCATGTTCTACAATATAAACATAAGAAAAATTATTATTTCTTAATAAGATAATAATGATGGAATAAATTTATAAGAAAGAAAATAATGAAAGTAAATTGACCATCAACCCCTTCAAATGCACTCCAATTCCTTTCGCATCCAGATGAGCTAGTGGTTAATGACAAGATCCTCATAGCATTTTTTTGCAAATTATGTGTCGCATAACCATAATTTAACCACCAAGTTGCTACACAAAGTCAAAAAATAATACAATAAATTAATGACTCATTAATAGTTAATAGTTTTAAGTTTTAATTTTTAAAGGAATAATAAAAGATTAAAAATAAAAATTTTCTTTTACCTGGATCAAACTTGTCATCATTTATCTCACATCCTTTCGCGGCAATGGCCCTTGCAAAAACTCCTCCTTTGGTTTTATAAATTGGCAACTCACCATTCATAACTTTATCATTCAAAGGAAAGTCTCCATGACAAATAATATCAAGACATTCAATAGCTCCATCCGAGACAACTTGATCTAAAATGAGATTTGGATCCTTGTAATGATAATAAGGATTCAATAGATAAGCCATCAAATGCAACGGGGGGTCCAATCTATCTTTCATCTTCGCATCCATTATCTCCAAGATAGGAACGTAGTTTTTGGGATAATTATTTAGAGCATTTTTTTATATCTTCCTTTGCTTGTAAAAGCTCCCCATATAGAAATCCCATTGATGGCTTTCCATCTGCATCGGCAATGCGAATCACCTTTACCAAAGGTGCAAAAACGGTCAAGCAAGATCTTACACCATTCCAAAAACCAATAGCCATTACAGTATTATAACTTGATTGTCCTTTGACGGTCTTAGACCATTTGCACTCATCCCACTCAGAGCTACTAAACATTGCCTTCAATTGCGCTTTCTTATCCATCAAACTTTGCAAAATAAGGAATGAAGATGCAAATCTTGTCACTCCGGGCCTCACTATGTCCTTTTTCTTTGTAAAAGACCTCATCATGGATAAGGTCTTATGATGTGCATAGATGAAGATGGTCAAGGCTTTAGCTTGATCGAGGATCTTCTTGAAGCGGGGTAGTTTTGCAATGCCCTCCAGCATGAGATTAATGGTGTGCGCGGCACATGATGTCTGAAAGATAGTTGGCCTTTACAAACGTAATAAGTTTGCCGCTCCCATATTGTTTGAAGTATTATCAGTCACTACATGAATGACATTCTCGGGCCCAATTTGCTCAATACATTGATCAACATACTCGTAAATCATTTCACTCGTGTGTGCTAAATCGGACGATTCCTTAGAAGAAAGAAATACTATACCTGCCTTCGAATTAACACACAAGTTCATGATGCTTCTTCTCTTTCTGTCACTCCAAGCATCAGTCATAAGCGAGCAACCATTTTGTCTCCATGCATCTTCATGTGGCTTAACTTTGGCTTTGGTTCTCTTGACCGCTTTTTTCAACAAAGTCTCTCTTATTTCATATTGACTAGGAGGTTTCCACTTTGGTCCAAATTGACCAACTGCTTCAGTAAATAGCCTAAAACTTTCAAGATCAAATGCATCGAAAGATATGCCGGCTTCATAAACCCAATCTGCTAAATAGTTTTTCACCGTATTAGGTCTTTCTTTCCAAAGGGCATCATTTATGTTTTGTTCTCGCACTGTCTTTGCCACATTTAAGGATGCTTCAGGATTAATGGATGTAGCAAATTTGTCCATTGGACCAAGAGAACGGGATGTCTTTGAGCTTAGTGACTCTCTCAACTCATCATCTTCTTCTTCAGGAGACTTAATTCTCAACCCCTTAATATTTATAGATGATATCAAAGCTTCTTCATGTTGTTTCAACTTTGTCTTCTTGGATTTTGCTTCATTAATTGCATTTCTACATTTAGCTTGATCTTCACTTGAAGCTCTCATACAAGGAACGACATTGCCTGGAATTCTAGCTATGTGCTCCTTCAATCTACGAACACCCCCAGACATAACCTTGCCACGTAACTTGCATTTTACCTTGTCTAAGTTGGTTGGATTAGCTAAGATGCCATAATCCCAACCGACATCATTTGATTTTCGTTTAAGATGAGACTCGCTCTCAGATGAAGGTCGAGATTCACATGGACTGCTACCAGTTGCCGAATTGCTAGAAGCTTCCATTGAGTACCCACACGACAAGTGAATAAATATTAAATATAATTATTTTATATTTATTCGCATGCTAATAATTACTTAGATGGCCGTGGTGAGATATAAAAGATAAATAATCGAAAAAGCTTACAATAATCACTACATTGTAAAATAAAAAAGCAAATATTCACCTTGCACAAGCTGAAGCAAATACAGAAGCTTACAATTGATTTTTCATTCTTTTTTATAAAGAAAGTATAAAAGCTAAAAATGAAGAACAGATGTAAAACAAATCATATACTGAAATTAGTATTGAAAATTAAAAAAATAATTAACAAACTGGTTGGCATAATTATTAATGCATTTTCATTTAACAAGAAAAAGCCTGATGCATTCATTGTGGCAAACAAAATTGCTTCATTAAACTTGAGATCATTACAACTTCATTAAATAAACTTGAGATCATTACAGCTTATATAAAGTATATATACTTCAAGTTTACAGCAGGCTCTCTCAAGTTTAATGATTAATCATTAAACTTCATTAAATTGCTTCATAATGATTTTCTAAGTTATATCTCATAAGAACCCGCTGTAATGATTATATGTTAAATAGGATAACATGTTTCTATATTATCAATAAACGAAATACAAAATCGGAAAATAATAATACTTATCAAATAAGATAACTCAAATTCATAATCTATAAAATATAATCGCCCATATTTCAGTTTTTTGCAATAGCATATATTCATTTAGTGATAACCAAATAAAAAATAAAAATCCTCAGCATAGGTATTGTATACAATTACACCGGAACCATTATGCAGAATCTATAAATATCACCAATTATATTCATTCACATTCTGCATTCATATCTCTTCATAATTCAATGCAAGTATGAAATAACACAGTACACTTATGTTTAAGTGGGAACAAGCAGAATCACATCCAGTTAAGTCTAAGTAAAAAAATTAAATCAAAAGTTCCGGAAAAATAAGACAATTATCAAAACAATTCCAAGACTCCCATAATCGAATAAGGTAACAAGATTTATTCACAAGTTTTTCTTTGTGTACTTTCATCAAACACCTTGAATACATTATTAGATAACATAAATATATCTTCTCAAATTCTAATTAATTAACAATCATCTCCATCTCCTCACATCAACATCCTAAACATTACAAGTTTAGTAGTTTATATATACTTTATATTTCATAACCTAACCAAATCCAAAATCTCAAAATAACACTCAAATAGAAAAAAAAAAAAACATGATATACATACCAACAACAAGTCAGCCACCAGGTTGTATTTGCTGTGGGGAGCTGAGGAGGGCGGCGGCGGTGGCAGTTCCGGTGGGAAGAGGCAGTCGCAGCAGTCGGGGATGTCAAGAGTCAAGACCCTTTTTTTTTCGAACAGAGTCTGTTCTCTCTCACTTATTCTGCTCTGTCCCGTAACAATTTTAGTTATAAAAAAATTAGGACCAAAACGATGTCGTTTTGGCCAGAAAATTAAAAAAATAAAATAAAATTTCATTAATCGCGCGGTGTCTAGGCGGCGCCGAGGGCGCCTAGCCGGTGCCGAGGACGCACGACGATTTATTCGTCTAATTTTCGAAAATCGTAGGCGCACGGGTGGCGCCGAGCGCCTAGGCAGTGCCTAGGCCGCGTTTTCGAACATTGATTGAGATAATTACATTTACAACACCCCAGTTTTAGGTCAATTATAAAATAAAGGGTTCATTAAAAAGAAATAGAGATTTTGTATTACACTTTACCATGACCATTTAGAAATTTGCTAGTTGCAACAACTTTTTTTGAAAATCAATAAATACCCATATATTGGTTGTTTAGGGTTTCATTACTTGAAAAGATTATATTTCATTTTCATTCGCCATGTCGACCGACTCAACTACTCCGGCCATCATTCTGGTAGGCATGATCTACCTATCAAGCCAAACTAGACGAACTTCGCCTCTTGGCGTGCCCATATCATGACTCTTCTTCGGGACCATAACTTACCAGGCTTTGTTGAAGGCTCCATCCTTGTTTGCCTCACACGAATGACAGATCTAATGCTTCCATAGCCGCCATTTTTGGCTCGCTCACGTCCGAAGTCATCCGCTTGGTCTCGTCCGCCTCCTCCTCCACTGAAGCATGGGGGATCATTTCACGTTTATGTATCAGAAAGTCACATTCACGGGTGTACAAATTTTAAAGGTGAACCTTTTCAGATCAAGAAGGACAGTACGATCACGTAGTTTCATCGTTACGTCCAATTTACGATGGATGAATCGGCCCTAATTGATGAACCAGTCAAACTTGATGATCTCACACCTTATATTATTAATGTCCTTGGGCTTGAGTATCCATCCATCATTGGCGTTATTCATGCCCGCAAGACGTCATTGCGATTTGAGAACTTCATGATCTATTGCTCGCTCATGAAGTTTCTCTTCAGTCTTGTTGCCACAGCGAACGCGACTCATTTTTCCGGCACCAACAATGGATGCTCAACCTGATACGGACCTAAATCTCCATACGTGATATTATTTGATATATGTGGGCGAAAATCATAGCCGGGATCGTTACTCGGCGTCGGCGATCGTCGACTTGGCGTTGCTCGGGGCGTACAAATTCTTTGCCCACGTCCTAATGGGCAAACATGAAAGCACCAACCTCACTCGGCACGAGGTATACGTGCTTTGGTGCTTAAGCAATGGACATCCGGTCCCGTTTTTTCCGTTGATCCGAGCACAAATCGAAGGGATTCGAAAAACGAGGGGAGGGAGCGTCGCCCGACTCGGCATGGGGCCGATGATCACGGTTCTTGCTCGTTACTTCGGGTTTGAGGCCGAATCGGTGAACATGACGAGGATCAATCTTTTGGAATTGACGTTCAAGACGCCGAGAGCCCCAACGAACCCGGCGAGACGACAGCGCCATCGGGAGAATGAACGAGTCGAGGCCGGCGACGTCCCGAACACCGGTTCGGGCGCGCCTTTCGGGGAAGGCACGAGCCAAGCGGCAGTCCCGCAGTATGGAGGTCCGAGCACCGGCTCGGGTCCCGAGATGGGTTGGAACGATTTCCAACATGCCGTGTTTTCCGGTTTATCCCGCTCTTCTTCGGCACCATGTGGACTGG
>BMAC01000682.1:196721-208844 GCA_014905375.1 Phtheirospermum japonicum | reverse complement strand
CGCCGATTCGGCCTCAAACCCGAAGTAACGGGCAAGAACCGTGATCATCGGCCCCATGCCGAGTCGGGCGACGCTTCCTCCCCTCGTTCTCCGAATCCCTTCGATTTGTGCTCGGATCAACGGAAAAAACGGGACCGGATGTCCATTGCTTAAGCACCAAAGCACGTATACCTCGTGCCGAGTGAGGTTGGTGCTTTCATGTTTTCCCATTAGGACGTGGGCAAAGAATTTGTACGCCCCAAGCAACGCCAAGTCGACGATCGCCGACGCCGAGTAACGATCCCGGTGCTACTTTCCCGCCCGTGATAGACCCCCAGAACGCAATCTCTATTCCAATTCGAACTTGCGTATACGAGGACTCCTGGCAATCAAGTCCGAGAACCGTCTGTATCACCCCTGATCGATACGGCGTTTAACGCCCCCGAAACGTACATCAAAACCCCTGTCACGCGTATCCTCATACGAAGTGAAAAACTCGAGCACTAGCTCCTGATAAGCCGGTGCTCGGAGGGCCGCGAACATCCGGCCATTCATCGCGTCGATGAAACTCAGAAGACGCGTGCCGAACCCGTCATAATCCCGTTCGCCACCCACGCGTCTAAACGCTCAATGTCAATGAAACGAGGGGTAGCGAAATGTCGCTGGGAAAGGTTTTGGAAAAGTTCCCCTCGTCGGTGAGAATAGATGGGAAGGGGGCGCCGTAGTTTCCGGCGATATCGGGGCTTGTGGGAAGGAAGGCCGATACATGTTCGTCGTCGGAGTGACCGTCCATGTTATAAGGTGAAAACTAGGAAGAAAGTGGCGGGATTTGTAGTGAGGGCAGTTTCAAAGATCAAACGAACGAAAAACGACGGAAGAAAACGACGAAAATAAAAATAGAATGTTCTTTGGGGCAATTGTCGAGCACTTTGTGGGCGAGATTTTGAAGAGGAGAAATCAAACAGAAAGGCTCCAATTCCTACCCAACACACAACCAACAATAATAATCAATTTCCCAATTGCCAAATGATCGTTTAAGCGAAGTACCTCGATTAATTCGGTCGAAAGTGAAACGAAAATTGAACGAGGAATCGAGCCTATCCCAAGGAGAACTTTGAATTTGGAGAGGAAGGAAGAACTTGAGAATTCCCGCGTAGTTTGCCCCGGTCGATCGACTAAGAATCGATTCTCTACTTTCTCTCTTTTCTTTTTTTTTTATATTTTCTGCTCTTTTTTCGGCTTCTCGGTCGATTTCTGGTGCTGGGGAAAAAAAGGACGCCGATCGACTGCTATTTATAAGCCCGCTGGTCGGGTCAGTCGATCGACTGCTTTCCTCGGTCGATCGACTGCCCTTTAAATGTTTTAGTGTTTTTAAATCTCAAATTTCAAATTTAAATCTTATCCATAAAACCGAACAATGACTATCGCTTTCTTAGGGTAAATTAGTTTTAGAAAAACCGACGATAAGAACGATAAAGAAAACCGAAAGACGATCACATCCATCCTCGAGAGACACGACTCGGGATAACTCACCGCATCTACAGTCGACTCCGTACTATTGCGGAGACGATTTCTAGAGCGTCGAGAAATCTTCGATCACATATTATTGGATTATTTGATTTCTCAAGCTCTCTGAAAATTATGGATATATTCTAATGTGGTTTATTTGTATTAATATGGTATATGGTTTTTAAAATTGACTTGCCTCCAGCTCGCCTCACAGACTGGAGCAATTATGAGTTTTAATGTATAGGTTCGTGGAGGATTAATTGTATCCGTAAGATTAATGAGTCATTAATTTATGAGTTCCCCAACATGTAACTTTGATATGGGTAACCCAATGCGAAGACATCGCCAATATTTAAGGCCATGTACCAGGTCGCGCATCCAAACATTCACAAAAAGGTGAACGGTGAATTATGGTACCTAAAAACAAAAAGGTCGCGCAGTTGGATATTCGAGGAGAGGTGAATTTTCCTATGGCACCAATATGAATACGTATCGGGTACGCTCTTTAAAATCTCATAGAAGGGACGATTTCCAATTTTTTGTCTTATTTATTTTTTATGTGGTTGAACATGGGGGAATAACTGATTTATGCTATTTAATATGGTTCACTTAAAGTGACAAATTTTATTTGGGATGGTTTAAATGGTTATGGTATGTGATTTAATTTAAATGGTCAAGGTTTGGTCACATGTTGGGTTTATGTCGAATTAATTAGAGGTTTATGGATTGATGGTTTTATGATCTGAGTTATGGAGAATACGTATAATTAACATGTTAAGGTCTTCGCGACCTCGTTATGGTCTCTATGACCTCATTACGGTCTTGACAACCTTATGCGATCTAGACTTTATGATCCAATATGGGTTTTATGTTTAAATCCCGACGCTTTCATTAGGTCGGCGATGGTTATGGGCGGACGCTTTCATTAGGTCGGCGATGGTTTATGGAAATGGTTATGGGCTGACACTTTTATTAGGTCGACGATGGTTTATGGACATGGTTATGGGCTGATGCTTTCATTAGGCCGGAGATGGTTTATGGACATGGTTATGGGCTGACGCTTTCATTAGGTCGGCGATGGTTTATGGACATGGTTATGGGTTGACGCTTTTATTAGATATGGTAATGGATGGATGGTCTTACATATCTTTTGTTGTAGAGAGCATGTTTGATTTACATGTACTTTGTAATTTTTGTCATTGAATATGTTTGATTTACATATTCTTGGATGCTTTGTTTATGTGAAGAGCATGTTTGACTTACATGTTCTTTATGGATTTGACTATGTGATTTTAACGTGATTGATTATGTGTTACCATTTGTGTTAATATAATTATGTGATGTTGTGACTTAGCAGTTTTTCTGCTTGCATCGTATGCCTTGTTTGGTCTTGGTTTGATAAGACTTAGTTGTGCTACCTTGTTTGCATTACTTTAACATGGGGGACTTAATATTTTAAGTAACTTGGTTTTATTACCCTTCGGGGCGGATGGTTTTTTCATAAATCAATGCTTGTATAGGTCGGATATGGTGTTTTTACCCTTCGGGGAGGATATGGTGTTTTACCCTTCGGGGCGGATATGGTATTTTTACCCTTCGGGGCGATTATGGTGTTTTTACCCTTCGGGGTGGTTATGGCATTTTACCCTTCGGGGCGGGCTGATATATAAAATTTTCCGAACTATTTTCATGTTTTTTTTAATATGATTAAAGGGTGTGATTGTTTTTTTATATGTTTGGGAAGGATATGTTTGACTTACATATCTTTCTCGAACTGTTATGTTATATTATGGATGTGTGTGTCTTTGCGAGCTAATATGTTTACTTTTTATATGCGTGCTTGTTTTAGCTCCATGGGGTTATTAGTGATTCATGGTTTGATTATTTCTTGGATCTCATAGGGTGAAGTATGATTGGTTGTAATTTCGTGCGATCTATATTAACTTATGGGTTTACTTCATACATGGTTTAAAGTGCAGGATCATACATGGTTGGAGTCGACGAGCTATGCATATAGTAAATAAAATTGGATGTGTTCACACGAATAAATATTGTTCATACATAGGCGAGCTTTATTGAGTTGACGTGGTCTGGTTGTTTTGTTTTGCTTGTATTAATTAAACATGGGGGACTGAGTAGTTTTTGGTCCCATGTTATTGTTATATGGTTACAATTGGATTGTGTACGGTCTAACTGTTTTATTTTGGGGAACTGAATGGTTTTCTGGGTCATATGTGGTTTAATATGGTTTTTGCTTGAATCGGCATATATTTTATGAGTGTGTTATGGGCTAACACTTTTGTTAGGTTGGTGATGGCTTATGGATATGGTTTTTATGGAATGGGCTGACGCTTTTATTAGGTTAGTGATGATTTGTGGGTGCAATGGTTTATTGGCCGACCTATTTTAGGTCGATGATGTCTTTATGGTTTATAGTTTTATGGGTTTCTGTGCTTTTATAGTTAGCAAAGGCTCGTTGGTATTAATGGTTATGGAACGATGCTTAAATAATTTCACATGGCTATGGTTTCTGGTATGGGATGACTTTTTGGCTAACCTGTTTTTAGGTCGGGTAAAAGGTTTATGGTTTTTTGACTTACTAAATATGCATGATTATATGTTTTGGGTTATTGTGCCTTCGTACGACTATAGGTCGGGAATGAATGGTTTTTGTGGTTATAGGTCGATGGATATTTCAGGTCAACCAACATGGAATATGGGGACTTTTAAGCGACCTCTTCTTCTGGGAGGAACATTCTTCCTGGGGGTTGAGCGAGCTGATTTCTCAGAGGTCGTGATTTTAGGTGGTGAGCTCTTGTCAGATAAGTGGTATTTTAAAAGCTCGGTATTGAGAGCTGGGCTATGGTATGGGGTCTTGGCGAGCTAACGAAATGGTTATGGTTATAAGGCGATGCTTAAGTAATGATTATGGTTTGTGGTATGGAATGAATTTTTGATCGACCTGTTTTAGGTCGAGTAAATGGCTTATGGTGTTTTGAATTTTCAAAAGCGTATGATTGTATTTTCTTGTATTATTGTGCCCGGTTATAACTTCAGGCTGAGGAGGGAAGGTTTTATGGTCTCAGGTCTTCAGGAATGGAGTTTAGGGACTTGGCCTGGGGACTCACTGGTCTCTTCTTTAAATAGAAGCATTCTTCTTGGAGGATGAGCCGGCTCAGCGAACTGACCTTTTGGAGGTTGCGGTCTTATCTGGTAACTTTTTTATGGAATGATTGGTATTAAAGCTCAGTATGTCGAGTTGGGAAATTTTGAAATATGGTTTGGTAAGGTAGTAGGGTTATTTGCTTATGTTTTGTGTTTTATTGTATTATGAGGTGGTTGTGTTCTTTTAGTCTGATGTTTTATATGTCCTACCTGATTTCATATATCAATCAGCTAGAACATGGGGGACTTGATGATACGGACCTAAATTCCCATACGTGATATTATTTGATATATGTGGGTATTTATCGTAAGCGACCTCATTCCCTGAAAGGAGGTTTTCTTCTGGGAGGTGAGCGAGCTGTTTGGTTTCTTCTGGGAGTTAGGCGAGCTGGTTTGTAGAGTAGCGACCTGGAGTATGAGGATGAGTTCTCATATAGGGTCGTGACCTCTTATGTTTTGTGTGTTAGGCGCTAGCTGTTAAGCTCGGTTATGGGCTTTATAAATATCAAGCCCAAATTGGCTTATATGGATGGTATATGGGGTCCCGGCGAACTATATGGAAAGAATAACAGGCCCAGGCCTATTCTGGAAATATAATGAGAGGTTTATTATTTATGGGAACTTAGCATATAGGAGGAATCCTAATTCTAAGTCAGTTGTGGTATTTAGGGAATTATGGTGAGAGAAGGTAACCCTGGCTTGGGGAGCACTTCTCTTGTCTCTATAAAAGGGGTGCATACCTCTCTTAATTTATATGTTGTTTTGAAGACGGATTGATCTCTCAAATTATCTCTCGCACTATCTAACTTAAGCATCGGAGGACCTTCGCCGGGGCCGCCCCTGCCTTGGCTGGAGGTGCTGTTTTGCAGGATCAACTAGGTCGCCAAGAGGCTTTTTGGAGGCTTATCAGGTCGCTGTGACGTGGTTGGAAGTTATTTTAGGTCGCTGATCTCAGATTCGAGGTTAGTACCTCATATTCTTGGTAACCAATCATTTTGGATTTATCACAACCAAAATAAGACTAGTAACCGCTCATCATGCAACTCACACAACTCATCTGGTTATCGTTTGAATATAGGTAAATCACCCAACTCGGGTAATTCTCAGTTGGCCAATAAATCTTCTCCACAACAATAGAAATGGAACAATAAAGGCAAATTTGTGTCATCTCAAACAGTTGATTCACCCATCGTTTGTCAAGTTTGTGGCTTCAAGGACCTGACTTGTCGTCGCCTCCCTCTCACAATGAATTTTGCTTCATATTTAGTTAGTCGGTCTTTTCAGAATAAGTGGTTGGTTAATTCTAGTGCCCTCCCATGTAGGGGTGGCAATATGAGGTACGATACGAACACGACACGAAATAATAGGGTTTGGGGTGAGGCTTATCGGGTTTGGGCGTTATTAGGCTGGCACGATAAGGCACATTAAGAAATGAGTTGATAACAGGCTAGCCCAATATATACGATAAGGCCCATTAAGGAATGATAATATTTTTAATTTCCCATTTTTATATTCATTTACTCATTGTTATTATTCGTGATTCTTAATTTATCATTAGTACATTTGTCATATTATAATTCATAAATGTATTTAACAATTTGTATTTGTAATTTTATAGATATGTATTATATTTATTAAGAAAATCATGTATTTTATTAATTAACAGGCCGAATTAAATAAATTCAACACTATTTGATTATCGTGCTTATCGTACCGTGCCGTACTTTTCGTGTATTTTTTGTGTCGTGTTCGGGTTCAAATTCTTGTCCCGATAAGATTATTGTGCTTATACTTATCGTGTCGTACCTTATCATGTCGGCTCGATAAGAGCCCAGCACAACTGATTTAACAGCCTTACTCCCATAACCTCATAGCTGATTTAAATAATTTGGCACTGATAAAGTGCATTTTTTTGATGGCTTCGACCTACCTATCACACACAATGGTACATCTTTATTAATAAGTTTAATTTACTAGTTCTGAATAATCCTAGGTTTTGGGTAATAATTGTGTTTCATGTCGTATGGGCAAATAGTGTAGACTGCCTTTTGCTAATAGTTCTTTTACTGCTGAGCATCCATTACACTTTATATATATTTATTATATGTGGGATCCATCTTTGGTTTTGAGTGAAGACTCGAAGTGTTTTTTGTTATTGGTTGATTTGTAATCTCGTTATTGCTTGATTTTTCCTTCTATTGCAAAATCACAAGTGGCATCTATTTTTTAAATTTTATCATTGGTTGAGAAACAATATGGGTTCAACATCAAGATTTCTTACACTAATAATGGTGGAGATTTTTGGGCTCATCAACTTGTCTCTAATTGGCAATTAAGATGGGACTAGGCCAACCTATCCAAACCTGGTCGAGAACTGTAACCACTCTCCTAATGAACCCAATCTAGGGCGAAACCATTCATTGCCCCTAGGCGGTCCTCTTTTTGTTTGAGACAGACTCATGGGTACTATAAGCAAGGCTGTACTAGTTGGGTGTATATCGAGCATCCTGCACAGTGTCGCGGCCACAGAACGCCTATATAGGAGTGAGGCAATTCTTCGGCAAGGACGTCCACCATGAAGAATTCAGGGATACACCTCCGGAAAGCAACCTAATGCACATCGCGGGGCACATCCGTCAGGTGAAACAAGGTCAATCCTTAAACAAGTAGTGCAGACGCACCTACTGAACGTGCACTGAGTACTTTCTTGGGTGTGGTCCTCCTTACATTCCTCTTTTCCCAATTCGAATTGTGTGTACAGTGATACCTATCTGAGCAGGCGGCTCTACAGGAGCGTGTTGTGCACAGGACGTCCTAAATGATTGACTACACTCCAAGTAATGCAGCGTAGGGTTATTTAAAACCCATTAGAGTTCAAGCATCCCTACCTAATTCAATGCGGGGAGCGCCTTTTTATTCAAGGAATTGGTGATGAAGAGGGGATTAGGCTAATTCACCCAAACCTTGTTTTGAGTTTTAGCCGCTCTCCTAATGAGCCCAAGATAGGGTGAAACTAGTCGTTGCCCTAATATTGACATGTATATTTGGGCCGCAAGGCTTATGATTTCATTTCATGATTTTTTCTGCTAAAAAGTGGATAAATATAACCGGGTATACATACTTTCAAGTGGGCTATCTTATTTCGAGATAATGTAGAAATAAAAATTATTGAAATAATATAATTATATTGTTGATGGTTGACCTGACCTGGAAGACCGCGTGAAGAGTAAGAATGACACGTGGTAGGATTCGGGTCAAAAGTGCATACCAACCTAATATGAGACAGGTCCAACAAGAAATTTCTCGATCCGAGCATAGTTACGCCCGATACATAAGAGGCGTGTTTAGGTCTCTCATGTGATCGACACCCAAAATTTATGGTCGACAATGTAGTGGCTGAGATACTGCTCGCCAAATGATGACCGTTATATCACTTAGGCTATTGAGCTATTACACACTGTCCGGTCAAAGGCCTAAGCTGCCGAGCTCAACGCCTAGGCTGCCGTGTCTATTACATAGACTACTATGTCTGTCACCTATGTTGTCGAGCCTATCATATTGCCTACTGAGTCATGCGCATCGGCTGTCGAGCCCAATGCATAAGCCGAGTAGGCCGCATTCAGAGAGAGAAAGCTTGTGATCAAGAAATCAACACTTGTGAAAAGATCCAGCTAATTCCAATTCCGACCCGAATTTCAAGAATAAAAGTTATGCACTTTTTCCTACCCGCTTCTTATATATTTTCATACTGATTTCCTTATTTTACATATTGAATTTGCTCAGGCTACATTTTATCTTAAACATATATAATATCAATAACCACCACTACCATAACCCCTGCAAATGACTGCATGACCGTCATTGCTGGCGGCGACAATTCTTTCGGCGATAGCCCACCAGAAAAAGTTTCCGATGGATTTTTTTTTCAGGCAAGATTTTTCAAAATATCAAGTAAGAATTTTTCTGATATTAATACATAATAATATTCGCATATTAAGTAAGAAATTCTTGCAATCAATTAAGATTTTTATGACATCAAGTAAAAAAAATGGATAGTAAGTAAGAAATTTGCATACATATAGTGGAAATATTTTGGAAAAAAAATAAAAAAATCTCCTCGAATCTTTTTCCCAGTGGCCGGAAAATCTTCCGGACAGTATAAACTATATTATTAATGCGTGCAATGGAATAGAAAATAATATATAAATGAAATTATTAATAAGAGGGGTGATTATGGATGTAAATGAGGTCAAGCAAGTTGAATGTTTTATTATTCAAACTTGTTTGAAAAGTTATCGAGTTTCAATAGTTATGTTTGACTTTTTTTCAATTTTACTCGAATCGATCTCGAATAATTCTCAATTGAGCCTACCTCGAGTTCTATCCGAGTTCTTACTTTTATCAAATGTAAAAAAAGTGTTCAAGATTTTTTGAAAATTCTAGCGCATCGAACTCAAACAAACTTTTAATGAGCGAAATCGAATCGAGTATCGAGTAGTTTGCTTTGATTTTTAGCCTTGAGGGTGGTAAAACAACTTATTAAGTTTTTTTGGTTGGCCATAAACAGCACATATATGAACATAAACAGACCAGCGACCTGATAACTTCAGGTCGCATGAACACAGATCATACAGATCGTATGAGGTTTCCCGTACCGAATATCATGATTCGAGATATAATGATTCATATGCTCCTCGCAAATCATATTCTTATCATCCAAGCTATGATTATTATCCATTGTCCCCTTCATGTAACAATCCATGCTACAATCATCACACCATACCCACTTCACCTATAAATGTTCATGAAGCTCGTGATGAAGTAAACCGACTTTGTTTAGACGAGGTGCCGATATTTGATGTGATGGATCCCACCTTGGATGTTGGTGATTCGAGCTTGAAAGCTCATGTAGAATAGGTGTATAAAGAGGTTGAGGTTGAGGACTTGGTTGAGTGCATTACCCCTCTTGTGCTTTTTGACGAAGTTTTGGATAAGAGTGTAGGGGTGTTGCCTTTGGAAATCCTGGAGGATGTTGGATATTCAAGACTGCTTTCTCTTTGTGAGGATGGTGGAGTTAGGGTGCCGGTATTAGAGGAGGTTAAGTTTATCAAGCCTCATTTCATGCCGCCCGATGCATTGCTGAAACTCAAATTTGAGGTGGTGGAAGAGATAGTCGTGAAGGAGTGTTTTGTAGTTTTTCGTGGTTTTGGAAAATTAAAGGTTCTATTGGCTTGGTGTTATCGGAAATCAATTCAATTGTAAGTTTTAAGGTGTTTCAAGCTTTGAAAAGTGAAGGAAAATAAAAATAAGCAATTAAACTAACTAAACTACACTAGAAATTGAAATAGCAAATTGGTCGGATGCCTCGGTCGTGTGCCTTAATTGAAAATTCAAAGCAATAATGAAAATAAGCAAGAACAGGCAATGTTTCATCAAGTACAAGCATGCATGATCAAGGTACAACCATACTTGCATGAACATAAAAACTTGAATAATGCAAATTTTCGTAAATTGGAAGCACAAATAGATAAAGTATGAAAATGGATGGGAAAGTTCAAAACTGTATGGAAGACAACAAGCATAGATCTAGGATTTAGCATGAAACAAAGCACAAAACTTTAATTCAAAATAAAGCATGTGAAAAAAAATCAAAATCAAGATGATTCAAGACCCGGTCTATGATCTAGACGTGACACTCATCTAGATTCCATAGCCAATTCTTAAGATCTAAGATGAATTTAAGGTGCTAAGACAAAAAGCATAAAAATGAAGAAAATGCATGAAACATATGAAATTGCATGAAATTAAACGATCTAGGCCTCGATCTTTGATCTAGATGTGTCACTCAACTAGATTCCACAGATGATTCACAAGATCAAGCACGAATTCTAATACCTAAGGCAAAACTCATAAAACAAATGAAGAACAAAGCATGAAACTGAAAGAAAACTTACTAGAATTAAAGAGAGAATCCAAAAGCTTGATTGAAATTGCAAGGAATTAAAATTCAAGAGAGTACTTGGATCCTTCTTGAACTTACAAACCCAAGGCAAAAAGCTTGAAATTTAGTCTAAGAGCTAGAGAGAGAAATTTCAAACCCAAACCCAAGTTTGGGTTGGGAGAGGAGTGTCTTTGCTAATGGAAGGATTCAATCTATTTATACAAGTTAATTAGGGTTAAGGGTCAATTATGTCATATAAGCTTGGAATTCCATGTTTTGACCATTTTGACCAAAAATGGTCCACCTAGGCAAGGTTTGGCTCGGTTTGGTTTGAGTTGGCTCGGGGGAAATGTGGTTTGGGTGTGACTGGCCGAAGGTGGCGCGTAGGGCTCGACAGCTCTTGGCGGTGTGATTCGGCAGCGCTCGACGCGGCTCAGCAAGCTCGGCGTCGACGCGCACGGGGTGAATCGAACTTTTTCGCGTTTAAAAATGAAAAGCTCGTCCACAAGAGAACGGAGCTATTGTAGGCGATAAGTTGATCCGAGTCGAATCACGAGGAATTACAATCGGCGTCTATAAATGTTTGTTCAATGATTTTAGAATTAAACACACGATCCATTTTGATTCAAGAATTCTACAACTACAAATTAAAAGACAAGCATGCAATTATTAAAATCTAATTAATCAATTAAACCTAATTGAAAGCATAAAAATTCAGATATTAAAAACGAGAAAGCATCATCATTAAACTAGCAATTCGAAAACACTTAAATTACTAAACTAGCATAGTCAAACTAGCGTACTAATAATAAAACGTACAACTTATGAAGCTAAGTCCAAAGCCAAATTACAAAAGCAGGAACTACAACTTATATTTCATGAAGAATACGCAGCGAATGATCAAACTTCAACGACGAACGATGACTATGAGCGACGTAGAATGTAAAAATGAGTCTCCGACATAATCTTCGAACGAAGTCTTCAAAAATATTGAAAATGGAAAGAGGAGTGTATCTCTGAGTTTTCTGGACCTTGCCCCCACGAAGTCTGATGATTAAAATGATAAACCAACCGGTATTTATAGATTTCTTCAAAAATAACTGCTCAACAGCCGGAGCGTCGATGGTGCGTCTATCGACGCGAGCCAGGTGCACGCGTCGACCAGGCAGAGCGTTGATCGATGCACCTAGGATCGATGCTTCAGAACCTTTGCGTCGACGGTGCGTCGACGGTGTGTCGGTCGACGCGGGCGTAGTGTCGACAGTGCGTCGACCGACGGGCCTAGGATCGACGCTACAGAAGCTACGCGTCAACCTAGCGTCGATCAACGCGAGAGGTACTCGGCGTCAACGCGGGCGCTGCTCTGTGTCGCCTGCATGGCTTCGGCTCGTCGCTCGTCTAGTTTTCCTCATTTTGAGCTGAGATATTAACATTAAATAAAGTTAGATTATTTCATACAAAATAAAGTAAAAACACATTAAACACCATAAGAAACGAAAAACATAAAAAAGGAAGAAAAACGATAAAAA
>BMAC01000682.1:180220-195607 GCA_014905375.1 Phtheirospermum japonicum | reverse complement strand
TAATGAAGGGAACCTGAAATAACAACAAACAACAAAACACAAAAAACATAATAAGTTAAAAGACTTGGGTTGCCTCCCAAGAAGCGCTTGTTTAATGTCACTGAGCTTGACGAAATCTCCCCTCTATGCCAAACAAGGGTCAACAAGAGTCAAAATCTCCTTTTCTTGAAGCAATTTCGAACCTTGAAAATACGGCTTCACACGATGGCCGTTCACTAGAAAACTCTCTTTGGTTGTCTCATTTACCAAATGCACGACTCCATATGGGAAAACTTCGATAACAAGGAATAGGCCACTCCAACGTGATTTGAGCTTCCCGGGAAATAAACGGAGGCGAGAATTAAACAACAGCACTTGCATGCCAACTCGGATATTCTTGTGAATAATCTTCTTGTCGTGATAAGCCTTAACCTTCTTTTTATAGATGTCCGCGTTGTCGTAAGCCTCATTTCGAATTTCATCGAGTTCCTCTAATTGAAGTCCTCGCTGATTACCAGCTTGTACCAAGTCAAAATTCACTGCACGAATCGCCCAATATGCCCGATGCTCCATTTCCACCGGAAGATGACATGCTTTACCAAAAACCATTCGATAAGGGCTAGTTCCCAAAATATTTTTGTACGCCGTTCGATAAGCCCATAAAGCATCAACAAGCTCAGCCGACCAATCCTTACAACTCGGCTGAACGTTTTTTTTCTAGAATTGCCTTGATTTGTCTATTACTCGTCTCCACTTGGGCCGACGTTTGTGGATGGTACGCCGTGGCCACTTTGTGCTTCACCCCATATTTGGCCATTAATTTCTCAAAAGAGCGGTTACAAAAATGTTCACCCCCATCACTAATGATCACATGTGGAAAGCCAAACCTACCAAAAATATGCTCCTGAATGAATTTGCGCACGACTCTTGCATCACACGTCCTCGTGAGAATAGCCTCGATCCACTTGGACACATAGTCAACGGCAACAAATATATATTCATAACCGAAAGATGCCAGAAATGGTCCCATAAAATTGATGCCCCACACATCGAAAACCTCCACGACTAAATTGCTCGTTTGCGGCATCTCATCACGTTTGCCAATGTTTCCCAAGCGCTGGAATCGATCACATATCTTAGTGAACTCATGCGCATCTCTAAATAGACTAGGCCAATAAAATACGGATTGGAGGACCTTGTAAGCCGTCTTCTGACCTCCAAAATGGCCTCCACACTACTGATCATGACAAAACGATAGAATACTCTGTTGTTCTTCCTCGGGGATGCAACGTCGAATAAGTCCATCTTTCCCGAACCAAAACAAGAACGGGTCATCCCGAAAGTAATCCCTGTATTTAGAAAGAAATCTCTTCCTCTCTTAGAAGGATAAATTGGCACTCAAGTAGCCACAAGCAAAAAAGTTAACAATATCGGCGAACCATGGAGTATTATACGAAGAAATAGCACATGTTAACTCATATTGAAAAACATCATTCAAACAACCAAATTCATGCACTCCCTCTCTATCCAGTTTGGACAAATGGTCCGCAACCACATTTTCACAACCTTTACGATCTTTTATTTCAACATCAAACTCTTGTAACAAAATTATCCAGTGAATCAAACGCGGCTTGCTTTGTGTTTTATTAAAAAGATAACGAATAGCCGCGTGATCACTATGGACGACCACTTTTGAACCAATAATGTAAGATCGAAACTTTTCCAAAGAAAATACCACAGCCAAATGTTCTTTCTCAGTGGTTGTATAGTTCCTTTGAGCCTCGTTTAACATAAGACTCAAGTAATAAATGACTCGAAGGAGACTATCCACACGTTGACCCAAAACGGCCCCCACGGCGTCATTTGACGCATCACACATAATTTCAAAGGGAAGGGACCARTTTGGGGCAAYGACCACCRGAGCMGTGGTTAACTTTTTCTTAAGCAAATTGAAAGCATTTAAGCATGATTCGTCAAAAACAAATGGAACATCACTACTTAACAAATGACAAAGCGGGCGACTAATTTTGGAAAAATCCTTAATAAATCGCTGGTAGAAGCCCGCATATCCAAGAAAACTACGAATACCCTTAACATTCGTGGGAGGAGGCAAACTTCCAATAACATCAACTTTGGCCTTATCGACCTCCAAACCATGACTCGACACAACATGACCAAGTACAATACCACTTCTAACCATGAAATGACTTTTTTCCCAACTTAACKTTAAATGAATATCTACACATCGTTCAAGCACCTTAGACAAATTCTCAAGACATGAAGCAAAAGAAGAGCCAAAAACTGAAAAGTCATCCATGAATACCTCAAGATAGTCGTCTATCATGTCCGTGAAGATGGAAAGCATGCAGCGTTGGAAAGTCGCCGGTGCGTTGCATAGTCCAAAAGGCATCCTCCGGAAGGCGAAGGTTCCAAAAGGACAAGTAAACGTTGTCTTCTTCTGATCTTCCGGTGCTATGGAAACTTGACAATATCCGGACAATCCATCTAAAAAGCAATAGTATTGGTGTCCGGCCAACTTGTCAAGTAATTGGTCGATGAAGGGAAGTGGAAAATGATCTTTCCGTGTGGCGGCATTTAGCTTTCGGAAGTCGATACACATCCGCCATCCCGTAGTCAATTGTGTTAGTACAATTTCTCCTTTATCATTCTCGATGATCGTAATCCCGCCCCTTTTTGGTACAACATGGACAGGGCTCACCCATTCACTATCAGGTGCAGCGAAGATGATCCCTTCGTCGATCAACTTAAAAATCTCCTTCTTCACAACCTCCATCAAAGTAGGGTTTAAACGGCGCTGACCCTCCCGAACTGGCTTTGCACCATCTTCTAGCACGATGTGATGCATGCATGTGGCCGGGATAATTCCTTTGATATCCCCCAAACTCCAACCAATTGCTCCTTAAAATCTTTTAAGAACTTTGATCAAAGCATCTTCTTCTTCTTGTGTCAACTCGGAAAAAATAATCACCGGCTTCTTTTCACCTTCTTCAAGATAGACGTACTTGAGATGATTTAGAAGTGGCTTAAGCTCGGATTTTGGTTCGCTATCCAATTTCTCCGCAACAATCTCAAAAAGGTCGATTATGCCCTCAGAATTTTGCTCGAATCAACTGTCCTTCTCAGACTCGTCTTCAAATTCAGCTTGTACGATTGGCTCAACGGAATCAACAAACGAACAATCAGCATTCATGGACGATGATGGAGTAGCATGAAGATCAGAAATGGAAAATGTGACCGACTCGTCCAAAATGGACAAAGTCATGCTTCCGTTCTTCACTTCAATCAAGGTATTTGTTGTAGCCATGAAAGGACGTCCCAACAAAATTGTATGCTCCCGGTTATCTTTTTGAACATCTCCCACATCAAGGATCACAAAATCAACAGGCACAATTAAACTCCCAACTTGCACCAACACATCTTTAACAATTCTTCGTGGGTAACGAATCGACCGGTCGGCTAGTTGGAGTTTCATCCTCGTCGGCTTAAGTGTACCTAAGTCAAACTGCTCAAAAATAGACGAGGGCATCAAATTGATTCCCGCCCCAAGGTCAAGCATGCCCCGAGTTTCTTTTCCATTTCCCAAAGTGATTTTAATACAAAAACTCCCAAGGTCACTCTCCTTAGGGGGAAGGGGGTTTCGTAAGATTATGCTCACCGCATTTGAAATACAAACTTTTTCATTTTCAGAAAATTTTCTTTTTTTGGATGCCAAGTCTTTGAAAAACTTAACATATGCGGGAACGTTTCTTATAACATCGAGCAAAGGTAAATTAACGTTAACCTTAGAAAKCATATTRTAAAGATCAAGAAATTGCTTATCTTGCTTTTCTCCTTGAAGACGACTTGGATAAGGAATAGGAGGCCGATACTGATTAGAGGCCTTGTGAAGAGTCTTCTTAGGTTCAACATGTTTTTCAACATGATCCGGTGAATTGGTAATGGGCTCCTCGACTTCATCATCTTTTGGATTGCTGTTTTCGCCATTAGAGATCTCATCGGGAGATGAAACTTGATTATCCACAATGCGACCACTCCGAAGCACTGTAACTGCTTGGACTTGTGATGATTGGCTTGGTAACTTCCCTTGCTTATTCTTTCCCACTTGCTTGGCGAGTTGGCCAAGATCCGTTTCAAGCTTATCCATCCGTTTGTTAGCACATAGCAAATTTGATTCAGTGCGTTGGAAATTTGAGTCAGTGCGTTGCATAAACGTACACAACGTCTCTTCGAGTGCTAGTGAAACGGGTGCTTGAGTTGGTGGTGGTGGAGGCAAAGGTACTTGAACTTGCCCCTGCGGATATGAAGGAAATAGTACTTGACCTTGTCCTTGCGGTTGTGATTGTTGCATTGGTCGAGTTGAGAATGAAAATTGACCCTGTCCCCATTGTTGTTGATATGGTTGTTGGGGAACAAAGTTATTTTGTGGCCTTTGGTTCGGTATTGGATTCGCCGCATTATTAGGATTTGACCATGAGAAATTTGGATGATCTCTCAACCAATTAGGTTTATTATTGCGTGAATTATAGTTTTGATACCCCTGCCCGGCTTGATTCGCTTGATAACCTTGAATAGCGAGTGCTTGTTCATTGGTTCCATCAACCTGTTCGAACACTACTTGACATAAATTCGCGCCATGTCCATGCACACCATAAATGCCACACGTTTCTTGTGAAGAAGAAATGCCTTGAGATAAAAGCGTGTTTTGAGTTTGCAAAGAGGCCACCTGCTTCATTAACTCATCAAGTCTAAAGGAATCGTCATGTGCCATCTCGATCTCATGTACAGATACCTTCTTCGATCGCGAGCTTTTCTGTTGAGAATTGTAACTTATCGACTCGAAAATGTCCCATACTTCTTGAGCGGTACGTGATCCAATCTCTCCCCCTGCTGCATTGTCCACCATATACTGAAATGTAAGAATATTTTTGAGCAGTTTGATTAACGAGCTCGAGTGGATAATGATGATGTGGGCATTGTGTCAACAATTCTTTAAAACATTCCCAAGCTTCGTGGAACGTTTTGTTTTCTATCTGGTTGAATGACGCTATCTTTACTCGGAGTTTAGACATCGTTTGATTTGAAAAATATTTCCCCATGAAGCGATCATACACCATGTCCCAATTTGTAAGAGAATCGGTCTCCAACGACAAAAACCAGGTCTCCGCCTTGTCCTTCAACGTATACGGGAAACATCTCATTTTCAACTGATCTTCATTCAGTCCTTGCAAAGGAAATGTTTGGATAATCGAGTAAAATTTCCGAATGAAGGTTATCGGATCTTCGTGTAAACGCCCGTAGAAGGAAGGAAAGAGATTGAAATGAATTGCCTTAAGCTCATAATCTCGGGCCACTAGGCCTAGACGAATGCATGATGTAGATGGGCCAATCACGGGCCGAGCAAATTCACGCATACGAGCCGGTTGAGGCTCATGTTGATGAAACGGCCGGTTAAATGGAACGTACTGTCCTCGAGGATGAAATTATTGTTGTTGATGAAAGAAATAAGGCATTTGTTATTGATTCAGTTGCATGCCTTGATTGTTAACGTGATGATTGAACTGATCTTGATTAAACGGTGGTGGATTGGGTATATTATTCTGTTCATCTCGAGTTTCCGGTTGGATTGGTTCCGACGTATTTGTTCCGGATGAAGCCATTGATGATTCATCAATTGACGTTAATCGTGCTCGATTCACCCGTTGGATGTTGTCGACTAAAGGTAATATTTCTCCACCCAAGGACCTACATCCTTGCATTTACTACCAAACAGATTAAAACAGCCGAGACATAATAACATAAACTTAAACAAACTAAACTAAACATATACGAACAAACATTTTTGGACAGCCTTTGTCAATTCCCCGGCAACGGCGCCAAATTTTGAATCGAACACGAGCTATTGTAGGCGATAATTTGATCCGAGTCGAATCACGAGGAATTGCAACCGGCGTCGATAAATGTTTGTTCAACGATTTTATAATTAAACACACAATCCATTTTGATTCAAGAATTCTACAACTACAAATTCAAAGACAAGCATGCAATTATTAAAATCTAATTAATCAATTAAACCTAATTGAAAGCATAAAAATTCAGATATTAAAAATGAGAAAGCATCATCAATAAACTAACAATTCGAAAACACTTAAATTACTAAACTAGCATAGTCAAACTAGCGTACTAATAATGAAACGTACAACTTATGAAACTAAGTCCAAAGCTAAATTACAAAAGCAGGAACTACAACTATATTTCATGAAGAATACGCAGCGAATGATCAAACTTCAATGATGAACGATGACTATGAGCGACGTAGAATGTAAAAACGAGTCTCCGACGCGATCTTCAAACGAAGTCTTCAAAAATATTGAAAATGGAAAGAGGAGTGTATCTCTGAGTTTTCTGGACCTTGCCCCCACAAAGTCTGATGATTAAAATGATAAACCAACCGGTATTTATAGACTTCTTCAAAACTAACCGCTCAACTGCCGGAGCGTCGACGGTGCATCGATCGACGCGAGCCAGGTGCACGCGTCGACCAGGTAGAGCGTCGATCGACGCACCTAGGATCGACGTTTCAGAACCTTTGCGTCGACAGTGTGTTGGTCTACGCAGGTGTAGCGTCGACCGACGGGCCTAAGATCGACGCTATAGAAGCTACGCGTCGACCTAGCATCGATCGACGCGAGCGGTACTCGACGTCGACGCGGGCGCTGCTCTGCGGCGCCTGCATGGCTTCGGCTCGTCGCTCATTTCGTTTTCCTCGTTTTGAGCTGAGATATTAACATTAAACAAAGTTAGATTATTTCATACAAAATAAAGTAAAAACACATTAAACACCATAAGAAACGAAAAACATAAAAAAGGAAGAAAAACGATAAAAAGATAAACCTAAAACACATAAAAGCACACAACATGCGATGCAAAAACACATAAAAATCACACACAAATATGTACAAATAACGGGGCGTCGGTCGATGCTCGGCAGGATCGACGCAACAGAGAGTTGGCATCGACCGACGCTGGCAAGTCTCGGCAGCGACGCGCACGGGCTCTCGGAAGGACCTCTCGAACACTGGGTAACCCAGTGTCGGCAACGTACCCATTGTCAGCTGTAATACTTCAAATCGAGGCCTGATTTTGCTAAAACTCCACTTGTAAGCCCACGCTTGACCATCCCCAGACCAAAATACTTCAAAATACCTAAATTAAACATAAAATTAATTAATTATGATTAAAATAACCATATTAAGTATAAAATAAAAAAGAAACACGAAAAATAAAAAAAAAACGAGAGAAACAGCCTAATAACTTACTAATCGACTCAAAAACCACTAAAACCAATATAAAACCCGACTTAAAAACATGAGAAAAACACCACAATTACATGCAAAACAACCACCCCACACTTATCGGTTTGTTCGTCCTTGAACAACGAAAAGAATCGAGAATGTACATGCAATGGGCATTATGTAAAAATAAAAATCCTTGTGCTTATCCTTATTAATATGATGGAAGTATCAACATAAACTCGTTATCGTCAAGAATTGCTCGTATTACCTCTTCTCAAATGAGAACCAAATCGACGACTTCCTCACAAATGAAAATATTGAGGGTGTTCGCTCAATTCGCTCAAGTATTTAGTATATAGGACGTGTTTATGCTCAAGTCGGTCAATACATGCACCTTGTCATGATTTCACAAATCGGACGCTCGAAATTGCTCATAGTGCATGACCAAATAAGAATCGAAAGAGGTCTTTATTATGGGTTGTAATGTTGGTTCTTTGGTCAGGTATGGAACATTTGGATATAGTGGTTAACACACGATCAAACGCGATCAATAACACACAAAATCCTAATTTCTAAAACCCGAAACTTATGATCACTTTACCCTTCCCAATTCACCAAACTCTCATTCGAAACTCTTTCGTATACTCAGACGCTTTTCCGATCTTGTTTAACAACACTTAAAAGCTTTTTTAATTTGTTCCTTTTTACTAAACTTAGCCTTTTTGAATTAGGTTTTTCACATGATCGCATGCTTTATCACTTTTCGTGATTTGTGTTGGAGTATTCTTCTTTTTTTTTCTTTTTCTTTTTTTTTGTATAAGCAACTCAAAACCCGAAACCCACAACCGATTTCCCTCACATTTCTTGTCAACTAATCATACACTCTTACCTCACAATTTATGAAGATATAAGAGCTAAAATCGAAACCGACTAACAAGAAATGGGACATAGGATCAAGGGGGATGGTTTGGGATTTTTAAAGTAGCTTAAATATATGGATATGGCCAGAACAAGGGTGATATAAGTGCCTCGAGATCATTTTCGAATTCAATATGTACGAGAAAAATCAAACCTCCTCAATGCAATATCCATAAAAACGCAAGCAAGCCGAAAAATCAGACAAGGCTTGCACCAAATTTGGGAGCAAAATCCAAAGAGCTTTTATAGCGTTGAAATCTTTTCACGAGAAAATGTTGATTATATATATATAGGCGGGTTTTGGATGAAACAAAAAAATTTAACTCCTTACAAGAGGCCATAAACATGTAAAAAACCGACAAGTAAACTATTCAAACTTCCAAGCAAGTGGTGATTGTTCAACAATGTAATAAAGACACAAAAATGACTCAACCATATAAAAGTTCAATTAGTAAGCGTCACTTTGCCAAGAATGCATCACTTCGCCAAGGCTCGAGTTAAGAAAGACAAATCATGCTTTGTGACACCCGGACCCTAACCACCTACCCACCCCATACTTAAACCATGCAATGACCTCATTGCATTTTAATGAGAAACAAGTAAAAGGAGGGTGAGATAGAAGCTTCCTAAACCGAGCGAGTTTGAGTCGAGCTCGGTGGGATCCACTTAAGCATCTAAGCAATCCGAGTGAACATGGAGTATGGCTAGTGTTTCCCGGCTCCACGAATGCTACCTTCTTATCAAATCACCCAAGGTTGAAGTCGGAAAATGAAACCCTATAAAAGGAAACCAAACAAAATAAAAAACATAAGGAAATATGTACATAAATTGAAATAAAACAAACTAAAGACCAAAAAGAACCAAAAGACAACTCAAAATTTTTTTTTTAGTTTTTTTTTTCAATTTTTCAAATGTTTTTGGATTTTCATTTTAAGAAGAAAGAAAGGAAGAAAGAAAATAAAAGAAATATACGAGAAGAACTTGGGTTGCCTCCCAAGTAGCGCTTGTTTTACTTCACTAGCTTGACGTACTCCTTTCTTGATCAATGTGGAAAGATAATGGGAGGGTCCACCAAAATAATCTCCTCGTTGTCGGGGGAATCCACTCTTTAGAACATTCTCGGTGTATTGCATAGCTCGAATAGTACTCGCCAAAAATCAAACGTTCCAAATGGGCAATTGAGACTCGTCTCGGCTAGGTCTTCGGGTGGAATGGTAGTTTTGAAGTGCCTTGAAAACTCATCTAATAAATGATAAGAATAATGGCGGACTAGCTTTCTCAACCTTTGATCGAAAAACGGGGGAGGAAAATGATCTCTCTTTGTACCCGTATTTAACTTCTTAGAATCGATCAATATCCCCCATCTCATCGTAGCCCTCGTGGCCAATAATTCTCCTTTTCCCTCCTCAAAAACGAACACGCCGCTTGTCTTTGGTACCAAGTCAATGGGCTTCACACACTCACTTTTGGAAATCGCAAACATCAAGCCCTCCAACAACAACCTCCAATTCCTGGCTTTCACTATCTCTTCGATATGTGGGTTCAAAGGGGTAACTCCCTTAACAACTCCGGGTTTCCATCCAATAGCACTCTTAAAAACTTTAAGCACTTCAACCGTCCTCTCCTCCTCCTCTTGATTTGAATGGGCAAAGATGATAATTGGCTTGCTCTCCTCTCTCTCCAAATACAGAAGCTTGGAGGGATATGGGGGAGGCTTAAGCTCGGGCTTGTGCCTCCTCTCGTCTTCATCGGGGGCTAATTCGAACAATTCCACGATCCCCTCAAGATAGTCTTCAAGCTCTTCCATATTATCATCAATGATCTTTTCCTCAAGGTGATTTTCAAACTTCTCACTCTTATCATCAACTATCCCCACCTCCCCCTCAAAAAAGTTGTCGTTGCCCTCAACGACACATAAACAATCATTTTCACACAAGTCTTGGGCACATCGAGGCACGACTTACTCATCTTTAAGAACAAGGGGCTCATCATCCTCACAAAACTCCTCAAAATAGGCTTCCCGGACAATATCCTCCTCAATGCTCCTATCCTTCATATAAAAACATTCGACCATGGGCTTGAGAAATTCCATATATATCAATTCTTCGAAAAATTCTTTTGAAGTAAAAGGTAAAGGGTCAAGAGGAGTAAAAGCATTCGGAAATGAAAACACGTCCTCTTCCGACGAAGAGACACCCGTATTCTCAACTAACCCACACTTATCAAAGATCGTGACCGGAAGAGTATGCGAAGGTGGACTTGGCAATTGTCGACTCAAGACCAAGAGATCCGGATCGGAGGATGGAGTAGGAGCAATCACCGGGATAGATGGGCAAAATGAGTCCACGGGAGTGGAATCAAGAGGGTTATGAGTTGGCGGCGGAGCAAATGAGGGTGTAGCACAATCGGGTCCCGCGCTAGACATTTGAGCGATTTGAGCCTCCAAAGTCGCCATTTTCTTAATCAACTCAAGCTCCTTAGATGATAAAGGTGGAATCACCGCATTAGCATGAACATACGTTGATGGAGGAAATATTAGCTCGGGAAGAGTAAACACCCCCAAAAAGGGTATATTAACATCTCTCATAGTGTGGATAGGGGGGCCACTTGTGACAACGGAGCTCGGTCCTCCAAACAACTCGTAAGCCTCAAGATCCTTAGAGGATAAAGCCATGCGTGCCTTAGAATGCGTCGCTCACAAATATTTTGGCTTGGGAGGATGAAACGTCCCCAAAAAGAGTTTGTTGAAATATCCCATAGTGCGGATAAGGGGTGCATCGGAGCTCAAACCTCCAAAGTACGCATAAGCATCGAGATCTTGGGCATTAGTGGTGGCACCAATCAGGGCTTGATTGAAATTAGAAGTACGAGAATCGCCATACAGGCTGGGATACAGGATCAGCATATTAGGAAAATGTTGAGGAGTACCATAGCCATACGGATCCGAAATTGGGGCTTACAAGTTCGTATAGGGATTCGGAGCTCCATAACCACCGAAGGAACCATTCATGCCCGATGACCACCCGTCGTTAAGCGTCAAATTAAATATTTTATTTTTCCTTAGCTTTTCTCTACTAACTAGCAGTAGCGATAAGTAAGGGTCGATCCCACGAGAAATGTGGTTTAGATTGTGATAGCTCGTATTTTATTAAACTAAAATATGGGGTTTACGATTATGAATTAATCTAAGAAAATCAACTAACGAAATAAATAAGCAAACAATTAAAAACGAGTAAGAAAATAATTGACGAAAAATTCAATAATAATAAAGATCTAGTTCTAGTTCAGTTTCCACCCTCGTTCCACTCATCTAACCAACCACAATATCATAATCCATTCATTATATGCGACTAAAAACCCTAAGTAACAATAAGCTCTGCTACTCGAGTTTGCCCTTACTGTTTACTCAATTAAAATAAGCTATTTAATTGATTCTAATTATTGAATAACCTAGAATAAGCTCTCTAGATTCAACCCAATAACAACATTAATAATCAGGCAAATAGATTAGGCTAGGCAATAAATACATAAGCTCGGTTTATTCAACTTATGTTGTGTTGTCCCTAATGATGCATAATCATTAGTTGCTCCATAGAAATAGAAATTACGACAATTACACGGGAAGAAATCCTATTTCTAGCGATAGATAACCAATCCCTAATCTAGGTGATCAAGCCAAATTAAGAATTAAGCAATCATAAATTGAAAATAGAACAACACAAGCAACCGCATATTAAGAACGAAAGACGATATTCCTTAAATTAATTAGAACATAGTTTCACGAGGGTTTCAACATCCCTAGAACAAGATAATAAGTTTACTCACTCATGGAGTTCATAAAATAAGAGAAAAAGTTCAGATAAACAAACATAATCCTTGAGGAAATAGGAGAAACGATGTATAGAACTTGAATCTTGCGTCTTGGATCTTCAATCTTCAAGTTCTCTTGCGTATGGATGAATTGGGATGACTTGGGACTGATTAGAGTAGACTTTTCCTTATTTTTATTAGCTTTTTAGTTCGTTTTTCTATTTGTTTTTGGTATAAGTTGGACGATTTAAGCATAATTCCGTATTCTTATAATTCCAGCTTATTTTACCGCATTTTGATCGTAATTGATGCAAATAGGTGATATTTCATTGTTTTCACCTTACAGCTAAGTAACCGGAAGAGTTCAGTGCGTAATAGACGAAGTTCGATGTTCAAGAATATGAGAACAAGCTTTCCGGTGAAACGAGTAGCAAAAGATTGAGAAACGGAGACAGACGCTCTGTCGCGTCGACTGACGCTCCGTCGACGCTCCGTCGACGCGAGACATGATCCACGTCAGTCGATGCAAGGCCGACGCTACATTCTGAAGCATCGATTGAAGAGGCGTTAGTCGACGCAAGATCGACGCAACTTTCTGAAGCTTCAATTGAAGGGGCGTCAGTCGACGCAAGGTCGACGCAACTTTCTGAAGCGTCGATGCAAGCCCGTGTCAGTCTACGCACCTGCCCAGCCAACGCGCACACTCAGGCAGCAGCGACGCTGAGCATCAGCGTGCGTCAGTCGACGCACCATCGACGCGACGGCCTAGAATTCGGATTTTAGGGTTTCTTATGCGCCAAGACTTGCAATATCTATATAAACCCTCCATATTTCGGATTTTTGGACGGAGATAAAGAGAGAGACACAGATACACGACCTCCTAGGGTATTTTAGCTTATAATAAACATAATTCCACATCTCATAACGAGATTTAAAGACGAAGATAAAGGATCGTAGAACAACGCGTCCAAAATATCGAATTCGCGTTCGGGATTCAATCTTCAAGATCGACGTGCAACTCCGGAATAGCTGGAGATTTTCATTGCTTTTATTAGTTCCAATAAGTACTCTAAACTCTTAGCTAGTTACGTAGTTAATTTCGTAGTTAATTGCTTAGTTAATTTCTTAGTTAATTCTAGTTTAATTAGTTTAATCTTTTCATGCTTGGATATTGGATATTGGATTACGTTAGTTTATTTATACGATTGATTAATGCTTATTTATTCATTCTTAGATTCATATGATACATTGCTTAGTAATAATTTCTTATGTTCATGCTCTTAGATTTGTTAATTAGGTTTAATTCATGGTTGCGTTCTCTTGATAGTTTAATTATTGCTCGTAGTTGATAATATAGTTTAGAATACTTAGTTTAATTATTGCTTTAGTTTATAATGATCAACTCAATTTATTTTAAAACCCCAATTGTACATGTATTTTATTCTAGTTCGTAATTTGAGAAAAACATCGAAAAGACCGAATAGTTGTTTCCTCGAGAGATACGACTCGAGTCAAACTCATCACCCTACAAGTACCTCGTACTCTTGCGAGCAAACTGACGTGCTTATAAATTAATTTATTAAAAAGGGGTGCACAAAAGTTTGGATCAAAATTTTGGCGCCGTTGCCGGGGAGGCAACGAGTAGGAATTTAAAGATGTTTTTTCATTTTATTTTCTTTTTAACTTATTAGTTCATTTTTACTTTCGCACTTGGTTTTTGCCATTTGGTACGTTGACGTGTTGATTGAGTTTATGCAAGGAAGACGATCACTTCAACGCGACCTTGCACCATTCATTGACAACATTCACTGTTCAAATCCGCAAGACCAAGACCCGCTTTTATTCCCGAGGACAATTCCTCGAGAGCAACTGATTTTGCTTGCGATCAAGCTCCTGACATTATGTTAGGAGCACATTCGGTTCGAAACGACGATTCACCACCGAGATCACCACCACGCCCCATTCGAAATGGGTATGGTAGTGAACCAATCATTTTGCATGGACAACCACAACCCCGAGCCAATTGGGCTAATTGTCAGCAACACATGGAGAACGTGAGACGAGACGAGGGGAGAAACGAAGGAGTTAACCAGCAGCACAACATAGTCAATCACCCACCCAACATGGCAAATATGAGGCAAAACGAAGAGATGAACAACAATGTCATGCGTCAACACAACATCGAGAACATGGCATTTAGGAATGAGGATGTTTTGCAGCGAAACGCTTATGTTAACAATCAAAGGCACGTGAACGAGTGGTTGGCGAATCAAGATTATGGTTAAAAGCAAAACAATTTCGGAAGAAGATACCAGCGCGAGAACCATTACGCATATGACGATCACTACGAGAGAGCAGATGATCGAGTTAGGGAACCAAGGGGAGATCGAGCACCTAGGCAGCGCGATTTGGCGTGTCTGAAGGTTGTACCCTTTAGGTCCGCTATTGTTATTGGACCTATAGCAAGAGAAGTGGAGATCAAACCGCACCAACTTAATTTACTTCCGACTTTCCACGGAAGTGCTCATGAAGACCCTTTGACATTTTTGAATTATTTTGTAGATGAAGTTGGAAGATTTGTGGTTCATGGCCTTAATCAAGAAGAGATACAAATGATTTGTTTCCCATATAGTATGAAGGACAAGGCAAAGTCATGGCTACTATCCCTAGAGCCTGGTTCGTTGACTGACTGGGATATGATCAGTGAAAAATTATTAAATCAATACTATTCGGCCCAAACTACGGGGCATCTTCGGTGGCGAATTGCTACTTTTGAGCAGTTGGAGGGAGAGCAATTTCATGAAACTTGGGAACGTTACAAGACGCTTTTGCAAGCTTGCCCCCACCACAACTATTCTCCGGAGATGACTAACCAGTTTTTCTTCGATGGTTTATTGGACCATGGAAAACGAGAAGTGGAGATAGCAGTGGGAGGAGATTCTGGTGATTTGATAGGCACCGAGGCGAGGCGGGTGTTGGAGAAGCAAAGCAAAAAATCTAGACAAACCAACTCTCGGCCTTGTAAAATGAGGGTTAACAAAGTTTTCATCCCCGATCCTGATTTAGATGATGGCAAGTTAGTGAAGGCGAAATGTGAGGAGATATTTGACGAGAAATTAGCTGCTTGGAAAGCCGAACGAGCTAGCAAGGCCACTGCACAAAGGATGGATGTAACATGTAACCAGTGTGGATCCCCCCAGCATTCAGCGGATGTGTGTCCAAACAACATTGAGCAGCATGAGGATGTTAACGTGATCCAAAATTATTCGAATCAAAAGAAGTACACACCGCAACGTGATAATCCTCTTTTCAAGTGGGGCCCTGGAAATCCAAATCATATGCCACCTGATCCACAATATCCCCCACC
>BMAC01000682.1:141500-179525 GCA_014905375.1 Phtheirospermum japonicum | reverse complement strand
TGAAAGAGAACAAGAGGTTCATGGAGCTATACAACCTCTTGAAGAATGTCAATATCAACCTACCACTTTTGGAGGTAATCAAAACAATTCCCGCCTACGTTAAATTTTTAAGGAACTTGCCTCGAAGGAGAGACGCTTAGTGATGGATCAATACGTACCATTACCGAAGGAAGTTAGCGCGATTTTTAAGAAGCCATTGCCACCCAAGGAACGCGATCCTGGAAGTTTCTGCATCACTATTTCATTAGCTAATGGGCAGAAAGTAATAGGAATGTTGGATCTTGGAGCAGGAATAAATTTACTGCCATATTCACTTTATTAAGCATTTGATCTTGGACCACTAAAGCCGACAACCATGCACCTACAATTGGCCAATCGCTCAACCCGACGACCCTTGGGAATAGTTGATGATGTTTTAGTATAAGTTAGAGAGCTCGTACTTCCGGTTGACTTTGTAGTTATGGACGTTGGCGAGGTACCGGCTGAAAGCACTGAGCATGCCATTTTACTGGGATGCCCGTTTATGTCTACTTCCCATACTCTAATCGATGTTCACAAAGGGAGGATGACCATGACTGTTTTGGGCGAGAAAGTGACGTTTTCTCTTAAGGATATTCAAAATACTCCTTCCCCTGCCATGATAGATGACTGTTCATTTGTTGATCCCGTTACATCATGCATTCACGAGCTTACGGGAGTTATAGTTGTAAACGAATTGAGCGATGAGGACGACGCCGGATTCTCTATCGAGGGAGGGGATAAACGAGTTGATTCAAGCAAGGAGCACGACGAGTTTGAGGATCATATGCACTTAAGTGGAGAAGACTTGATTGAGCTGCTGGGTATTGACATGCGCGATATCGTAGAAGAATTTGGAGACGATTTCGATGTGGAGGGACCGCATAAACCACCAATAAGTCTCCCAAGTCACGATTCCCTCGACCCTAACAAAAAGTTTAAATTTTCACACAAAAAGAACAAGGGCGAGGCATATTTCGACGATTGGGCGAGGGAGAAGAAGAGATCAAAAGAGGTTCGCACGAGGGAAGTTGAAAACTTGCAATTTGAGGTTGGAGAATTAGTGCTATATAATCACGAGCGTAAATATGACCCAGCTGACTTTGGAGCTACATGGAGCGGACCATTCTCGTTAAAAGAATTAGACGAGTATGGCACAACCACGTTATGTGATGAGGTCGGAAATTCATCCTTTCAAGTCCACAAGCATAGGTTGAAGCCTTATTATGACAAAAGGAAGAAGAGTCGCGATCATAATTCTGTGGAGTCCGGAGATCCACCGTACGATTGGAACTAAATGAACAAAATAGCGTCGAGCAAGCGGCATTAAAAGTTGTGCTTCTCGGGAGGCAACCCGAGCATTATGTATCCTTTTGTATTTTATTTTTATTTTATTTATTGTTTTATTTTGGTTTTTATCTTTTTAGAACATATGGAAGAACTCGGACGAGGAGAATTGATCAAACGAGCGAAGGAAAAGTCGCCCAGGACTCCGCCCGCGTCGACGCCGAGACTACTCGCGTCTGTCGACGCGGCGTCGACGCCAGGTGCCGAGAAATTAGTCTCTGTCGCGTCGACTGACGCGGGCATCGACGCAACGTCGACGCGAGCCACACACCAGGCCCAGAAGCGTTTAAATTTGGGTTTTGCCCGACCAACCCGACCCATAACCATCTTGACCCGCGGAAAACCAAGAAAAACTGCTTTAAAACAGTTTTCTTCTTCCCTTTTCTCACTTTTCCTCGTTTTCTAACTTCAAAATTTTAATTTTCTTACTCCCTTCCAAATTCTTAATTTTCTTTCAAATCTCCAAGCACTCCAACAATCAAAAACCCAGAAATTCAACACATTGCCCAGAAATTTGATCAACCTACTTCCATATAGGGCAATTCTCCAAAACGAGCTAGGTGGGTTTGAAGCAACTTTCGGGCAAATTCGGGCAATTTTCCGGAACCGGGCGAAATTCGGGTTACAATCTTTGAGGTAATTCCCTTATACTTATCTTGGAACCATATTATCATTGTTTGGTTGTGTTGGGAAGCTTTTGGTGCTAGCATTGCTTGAGTTCTTAGTTGTTTGAACACGCACGACAAGTGTTCGACAAAATTCCCCAAAGAAGCAAAGAGGTTTGTTTTCAAGGTTTATCATTCCTGTTCATTTTCGTATTGTTTGATAATGTCTCGAGCGGGTAAACGCAAGGATATCGCGGGGAAATACGGAGCACCGTTCCCAATTTTTGACAAAAAGGAAGGGGACATGTTCAAAAATATTCGCAAATGGGGTTTCGCTACGCATAGGATTTTGAACGTCCAAGGACTTGAGGAAGAGGCCTCAAATGGGTCAGAACACCACACCGATCTTTCATGCTATGTAGATGGCCTTGGTTGTGGGTACTTCGCCCAAATGCACCTTCCCGGATTTAGAGAGCTTATGCTCAAATTTTTCTCTACATTAGCAATCCGGAATGACGAGACGTTCACTTTTCGCCTAGGTGGGAATGATGTTCATGTCGACGAGGAGATATTTGGTAACATATTTGGTTTCCCGACCGTAGGGGACCACCCGGTTGGAGTTCAAGGCTTCGACTTAGCCTCTTTTTGGGGGATGATCACCGGGGGAAATACGAGCGATTGCAAGCATTTTCCTTGTTCAAAAATTCAAGACGATGCCCTATATGTTGCCTAAAAAATCCTCGGCCACATTATTTTATGCAAGAACGAGGCCACCTATGCGACCAAGTCCGAGCTCTACGTTCTTAAATGTCTTCTCGATGGTTGCCAAGTCCGGCTTTTCCCATTAATTTTGCAAGGACTATATAACGTTACTAAGGGAACTCCGGGAAGCAAGTCACCACTTCTCTCATTCGCACCGTACATAACCGGCCTCGCCCATCACTTCGGGTTCGATCCGGCCGGAAGCGGACTTAGCCCACTCGGGACCACTTCATTACCTCTTACGCGTGCACCAGCACCCCGAGTGAGGCCCTCAACTAGAGGAGGTTCGTCGTCTCGACTGCAAAATGACGACGACAATGGCGACACGGATATGGAGCAAGCCCACCATTCCACTTCGGGCCCGAGTCCCGATTCAAGCCAATTCTTCGATGAAAACTGGGCGTTTCAATTGAATATGTTCGATAAGCTCCAAATCATCGACGAGAAGATTGATACGAACCACGAGCAAAACCGTCGGAGCTTAAAGAAGATGCGAGCTCGCATTTCGAAGCTCGAGGAAAGATTTGAGGCGGCATACCCCACACCTAGCATGAACGTGGACGAGAACCCCGAGGATGATGATTCCGCAAGTTCTAATCTTGTATCTTTATTTTTATTATTACGCTTTATTTATTAAAAAAAAATTGAAAAATATAAAATCCAAAAATATTGTTATTTTGTTTGTTTCTTGCTTGTTTTATTTTCCTTTTAGGGCAATTCATATCGCGCACATTAAAGCAAGGCCAAATTACACAAATCAACGAGTAGCGGCTGGACTACTATTATTTCAGGGATGTTTTCTTTTTCCTTCCTCTTTTTGAATTTTGGATGTATTTGTGGCAATCAGGAGATTGCCAGGATTTTTAGATAGGGGGTGGTCGAGTGTGATTTGTATTGATTAATTGTATAATTTTATTTAATACTTGGCCTGTAATAATTATATGCTTAAGTGCGATTAATTACTATTCCTGCGTGATAATTGTGTTTGTATGGCTTGCCTGTCGAAGTTGACTACGTATGATTATTTGTTTTCATCTTTGAGCGTGCATAAGTGCATAATTTTTTAAAAATTATTATCTATATATATTGTAAAATGGTACTTGGACGCAATTGATTTCACAAAACCTTAAAAGCAGCATCAATTCAAAACCTTTTCATGTAAAAAGCCAGTGAGTAGCCTGAGTGATTATCATCTTTGCATGTGCTTGAATAAGTTTCAGTCTTGATATCTCTTTGAAACCGCTGTGTGTAGTTGACTTTGAACATGACGTTAAGGCGCATATAAAACCCTATTCCGGCCATATCCATATATTTTTAACCACTATAAATTCCGAATGAGCCAATCATAGCCAAATAATCTATGCCTTTAGCCATGAGTGAGTTTTATTGAGTCGACTCCTACTAACCCATTAAAAGCGTGGGGTAGGAGTTCGTATATTTATTGGTTATTTGAGTCTTGGGAATTTTTATTAGGAATTTATTATTTTGTAAATAAGGACCACCATTTAAATAAAAAAAGAAAAAAAGAAAGAGACCCCATAAAAAGAATAAAAGGGGATATATAAAAAAAGAAAAGAAAAAGAAGGATGGTGAGTCCAGTTGAACTATGTTAGTCATTGCCTACGCGCTTATAAAGGCTTGAATTTTATTGTTTATTTTATGAAGTCTTATGTTTAAAAGGCGAAGAGTTGTGTAAGAAGCATGCGATAAGCTTCAATTGTGCTTAATTTGAGCTTTCAGTCGGTTTACAAGTTTTGAGTTGAGGAATAGCCTATTTAAAGGCTACGTTATGAGTGGTAAGTGAGGTTTTTATTTTTGAGCGAGGTGAAGCAATTTGCTTCTTGATTAGATTAGGTTGAGTGAGTGATTAGCCACACGACTTATATATTCCACACCCGTCCAAAAAGCCTTACATTACAACCCGAAAAGACCTTACCGATTCTTAGTTTTGACAGCACACTTAATTTGCGATTGAAAAGAGATTGATTTTTGGTGCTTATTTATTTTGCATGTAATTGTATGATTTGAGTGTATACACGTCCTACGCATAAAATACTTGAGTGCTTTTGAGCATACTTATATATATTATCCTTCGTGAGGAAGCATGATTTTATTTTGGAGCGACAATGTAATAATGGTCAAGTGTTTGACGTTGCGTGACTTGTACCTATATTCTCAAAATTGCGTTGACGAACAAACCAATTAAGCATGGGGTAGTTGATTAGAGTAGATTTGTCCTTATTTTTATTAGCTTTTTAGTTTGTTTTTCTATTTGTTTTTGGTATAAGTTGGACGATTTAAGCATAATTCCGTATTCTTATAATTCCAGCTTCTTTTACCGCATTTTGATCGTAATTGATGCAAATAGGTGATATTTCATTGCTTTCACCTTACAGCTAAGTAACCGGAAGAGTTCAGCGCGTAATAGACGAAGTTCGATGTTCAAGAATAGGAGAACGAGCTTTCCGCTGAAACGAGTAGCAAAAGATTGAGAAATAGAGACAGACGCTCTGTCGCGTCGACTGACGCTCCGTCGACGCTAGACATGATCCTTGTCAGTCGATGCAAGGCCGACGCACTGCCGACGCTACATTCTGAAGCGTCGATTGAAGAGGCGTCAGTCGACGCAAGATCGACGCAACTTTTTGAAGCGTCGATAGAATGGGCGTCAGTCGACGCAAGGTCGACGCAACTTTCTGAAGCATCGATGCAAGCCCGCGTCAGTCGACGCACCCGCCCAGCCAACGCGCACACCCAGGCAGTAGCGACGCCGAGCATTAGTGCGCGTCAGTCAACACACCATCGACGCGACGGCCCAGAATTCGGATTTTAGGGTTTCTTGTGCACCAAGAATTGCAATATCTATATAAACCCTCCATATTTAGGATTTTTGGACGGAGAGAAAGAGAGAGACACAGATACCCGACCTCCTAGGGTATTTTAGCTTATAATAAACATAATTCCACATCTCATAACGAGACTTGAAGACAGAGATAAAGGATCAAAGAACAACGCATCCAAAACATCGAATTCGCGTTCGGGATTCAATTTTCAAGATCGACGTGCAACTCCGGAATAGCTGGAGATTTTCATTACTTTTATTAGTTCCAATAAGTACTCTAAACTCTTAGCTAATTACGTAGTTAATTTCGTAGTTAATTGCTTAGTTAATTTCTTCGAGAGATACGACTCGAGTCAGACTCATCACCCTACAAGTACCTCATACTCTTGCGAGCAAACTGACGTGCTTATAAATTAATTTATTAAAAAGGGGTGCACAAAAGTTTGGATCAGGGACCTTTATGGAACCCCTTAGAACCCTAGTATATGTTGTATATTGTCTTTTGGACGGAATTAAGTCGGGTTTATATAGGAATCCTTTTTCTTTCCGCGCAAGTTTCCTTCAGAAAATAACCCCAGCACCGTCGCGTCGACAGGCGTCGACCGATGATTGCCATCCCTCGGCGTCAACGTGTATCACCCGCCCGCGTCGACCTGCATGGGTGTCGACCGACGCACCTCCAATCATCGCAACAGAGATTTCCCGTCGACATGGCATCGACCGACGCACCTTGAGTTGACGCTACAGAGACTTCTCGTCGGCTGAGTGTCGACCGACGCGCGCGCAAATGACGCAATAGGGGTGACATGCTGCACATCGTGTCGACCGACGCGAGCATCCTTGGCACCAACGCGAGCCATCGACGCAACCTCCTGAATCGTCGGTTTTTCTTCACCGATTCGTTGATCCTTGTCTCTCAACTTCCTTGTAAAACATCCTTTGCTTAATAAAGCACCAAATACTACAAAATAGAGAAGAAATATACAATTGGTGCTCCTCCATTCTTAATAGTAAATATGCGAGAAATAAATATATATGAGAATATTAAGCACATAAAAACATAGGAATTAAACCATTAATTACCGTACAAGTTCTCGTTTATCACCCAAAAAACCAATAAACCCGACATGGTTTTCACCATGCCCTCCCATGCCAGGTTGATCATAGCCATACCTACCATTGGCAACGTGGTTTACACCATGCCCCCCCCACATTTCCAGACCATTATAAAACATCTCATTCTCAACATGGTTTGTACCATGCCCTCCCATGTTGGGAATGTATCCACCATAGCTACAAGTACCTATCATACTTAACAAAAAACGTCAAATAACAAAGAAATCTAGAAACACAATGAAACAATAATCAAATCAAAAGTCTTAACCAATTCGAGTCGCAACAACGCCATTTTGTTTTGTAGTTTTTCGTGGTTTTGGAAAATTAAAGGTTCTATTGGCTTGGTGTTATCGGAAATCAATTCAATTGTAAGTTTCAAGGTGTTTCGAGCTTTGAAAAGTGAAGGAAAATAAAAATAAGCAATTAAACTAACTAAACTACACTAGAAATTGAAACAGCAAATTAGTCGGATGCCTCGGTCGTGTGCCTTAATTGAAGATGCAAATCAATAATGAAATTAAGCAAGAACAAGCAATGTTCCATCAAGTACAAGCATGCATGCTCAAGGTACAACCATGCTTGCATGAACATAAAAACTTGAATAATGCAAATTTTCTTAAATTGAAAGCACAAATAGATAAAGCAATGAAAATGGACGGGAAAGTTCAAAACTTTATGGAAGACAATTAGGAACAAAGCATAGATCTAGGATTTAGCATGAAACAAATCACAAAACTTTAATTCAAAATAAATCATGTGAAAAAAACTCAAAATCAAGACGATCCAAGTCCCAATCTATGATCTAGTCACTCATCTAGATTCCATAGTCAATTCTTAAGATCTAAGATGAATTCAAGGTGCTAAGACAAAAAGCATAAAAATGAATAAAATGCATGAAACATATGAAATTGCGTGAAATTAAACTATCTAGGCCTCGATCTATGATCTAGATATGTCACTCACTTAGATTCCATAAATGATTCACAAGATCAAGCACAAATTATAATACCTAAGGCAAAAGGCATAAAACAAATGAAGAACAAAGCATGAAATTGAAAGAAAGCTTACTAGAATTAAAGAGAGAATCCAAAATCTTTATTGAAATTGCAGGGAATTAAAAATCCAAGGAAGTACTAGATCCTTCTTGCGCTTACAAACCCAAGGCAAAAAGTTTGAAAATTTAGTCTAAGAGCTAGAGAGAGAAATTTCAAACCCAAACCCAAGCTTGGGTTGGGAGAGGAGTGTCTTTGCTAATGGAAGGAGTCTATTTGTTTTTACAAGTTATTTAGGGGTAAATGGGTCAATTATGCCATATAAGCTTGGAATTCCATGTTTTGACCATTTTGACCCGAAATGGTCCACCTTGGCAAGGTTTGGCTCGGTTTGGTTTGAGTTGGTTCGGGGGAAATGTGGTTTGGGCGTGACTGGCCGAAGGTGGCGCGTAGGGCTCGGCAGCTCTCGGCGGTGTGATTCGGCAGTGCTCAACGTGGCTCGGTAGGCTCGGCATCGACGCACGCGGGGCGTTAGTCGACGCTCAGCAGGATCGACGCAATAGAGAGTTGGCATCGACCAACGCTGGCAGGTTTCGGCAGCAACGCGCACGGGCTCTCGGCAGAACCACTCGGACACTGGGTAACCCAGTGTCGGCAACGTACCTAGTGTTAGCTGTAATACTTCAAATCGACGCCCGATTTCGCTAAAACTCCACTTGTAAGTGACTCGCACGTATTGGTCACAATTTTTGGTATATTTGGCTAGTGTTTTAGTTAGATTTGTTGTTAATTTTGGATATAAGTTGGACTGATTTAGCATATTTTTGTATTTATGTATCTCCGACTTATTTTACCACATTTTATGTTTTTTTGGGTATTTTGAAGTCTTTCGGTGTTAAGGTGGACGAATGTGGGCCCGCGAGTGGAGTTTCAAAGAAATTGGGCCCTAATTTGGTTCATTACAGCTGACACTAGGTATGTCATCCACACTGGGTTACCCAGTGTCAAAACCCAGTGTCAGGAATTCTGGCACACTTCCGTCCGATCGGACAAGACCAGTGTCCGACCGGACTAAAGGGCAGACACTTCCGTCCGACCGGACAAGACCTCTGTCCGATCGGACAAGAGCGTTACGACGCAGATTTCTGGGGATTTTCAGTTACGAAACGGCTGAAACTTGTTTAAAACGGCTGAGGGGGCTAGGGTTCGAGATATTCCGCCTTGGAGGCCCTTTGGAGGCTGGAACTAGGTTAGAGAACCACAAAAACACCCAAAGGTTGAGAGATTTGACACATCTCTCATACCTCTAGCATAAAACCGTTCGATTCCGTATCAAGGTTCGATTTGCAGTAATTCTCGTTCGTGGCTAAGGTGCTGGGTTCGTGACAAGCCCGAGGACTCTACGCTTTTTAATTCGGAGTAATTTATGGATCGTCATCATTTCGTTGAATCTAGTTCAACGATTAGTAATCTCTAAACTCGTCTTTTGATATGATGTTTTTGAAGAAGTTTGATTTGGAATTTGTTATGAATGGTTTGAGAATATGTTTGATGATGTTTCGTTGATCACTAGTTAGAGTATTGGTTATTAGAAGTTTTGCTATCTTGTGTGGGATATTGATATTGGTTGAACAATTGTTTTGGATAGATTATCAAGTTGTGATTGATTTAACTATTCTCTTGAAGCATTTTAAGTACTTGAATTATTTCAGAACTTGTTTGGTATTTGAAATAAGTTAGTATGCTGTATTGCGATAGAATTGTTAGTGATTCGATTGATAGCCGTAATCGTTATTTACAATCGTTAGGATAATATATAGTTATTTGAATTACGATAGTCGCTTTTCTTATAACTTGTCGAGAGGTTGACGCCCTCGAGACAAGAAGAGTTCACTTTCTTTTATTTTAAGTTGTTGAAATGAAACATTTCTAAAACCCCATGTGTTCGTGTGTTATTAGATAAAATTGTGATAGTAGTATAATAAACATCGTTAATTCCGATTCCCATTCCTCAAGAGATCAACCCGAGTTGACCCTCCAGTCTACAAGTGACCCCGTGCTCTTGCGGGCGAACTAAAACCCTTTCAAACGTAGACGCATACTTGTTAACCAGAATTTAATTTGAAAGGAACACAAGAGTTCGGCTCAAAATTTGGCGCCGTTGCCGGGGAATGGCAAGGTGATAATGATGTTTATTCGTGTTAATGCTTTCATGTCGATAATTATATAATGTTTTTGGTTTTCCTCTCAATGCGGTGATTTGTTTATTGATGATGCAAGGTCGACAAAGTCTTAGAGGAGAATCGACCCATTCCATCAATAGCATCGAGAAAGTGATAAGACCGAGACAACTATTTCCTTCCACCAAAGGGAATCCAGCCACTCGATGGAGTCAAGCGATGAGAGACTATGATCCGGATGAGTTCTACTATGAGCAACTCCCGGTATTTCATGGTCTCCCGAGTGAGGATCCGTTCGACTTCATCCAGGAGTACGACGTCATAACAAGAACCTTCCCACTTTTAGGCCTTACGAGGGATGAAGTGAAGGTGCAACTCTTCCTCTACACATTGAAGGGACGGGCAAGAAAATTATTTATACATTCAGAGCCTGATTCCTTGGGAACGTGGGAGGATGTGCACGGTTGGTCCATGGAGTCGTTTTGCTCATATGAATGGGTTCCACCTCCAAATCCTTACAACGTGAGCTTTAATGATCCACATGCGTCACCCAACCACTACAATCTGAGTTTTGAACCTCACACCCCACCACATAGTTCCTATCGCCCAATCCTTGATGAAAATTTTTATGATCCGAGTTTCGAATCTTCATACGCTCCCTCCGCCTCACCTTCTTATTACATGGGATATGACTCGTATGCTCCATCAGAATTTAATTCTTCCTATCCGAGCTACTACTCTTATGCCCATCCCGACTTGATTTCGGACCATCCGAGCTATGAAGAATACATACCCGATGATCAATTTTTGGCGCGAAAGCAAGATCAAGAAACTGAGATCAATTGTCATTGGGACGAAATTGCGCAATCGAATCAAATTTTGGCGCAATCGACTGAGCAACTCATGAACAATATGGAGACGATGTTGGGTCAAATGATGGCTTCTTTGGAAGAGAGGGAAAGCCAAAAAACCTACAATCATTCCGATGCTCCACTCGACAATGATCCTTACTCAATTACCCGTGTTGAGGGGGAGCACCTTACCATTGAAGAGCTGCCGATTCTTGATGGTGGAGCCCATATTGGATGTTGGTGATTCAAGATTGAATGCTTGTTTAGGAGAGGTGTGTGAGAAGATGGAGACTGAGGATTTGGTTGGGATCGCCTCTTTTGCGATTGAATATGAAGTTTTGGGTGATGGTGTAGAGGTGTTGCCGTTGAAGATTCCGAGTGAGGATATTGGCAACTTGGACTTAATTTCTCTTTGTGGGGATGTGGGAGTTGTGTTACCGGATTTGGAGGAAGTTGTGCCTTTTGAGTCACATTGCGTTCTGCCCGATGATTTGATCAATCTTGATGTTGAGAGGGTAGAAGAAGCAATCGAGAAGGAGTTTGGGTCGGTCGATGATCGATCCTTTTGTTCAATCGACTTCCTAGCCATTCCGGTGACCGAGAATTGTTCCACACTTTGGCTGACCTTCGATCTCTTCTCGGTGATCGACCACTCACGTTTCCGACCCCCAAAGCCGGTTGGAGTTTTTATCATCATGGAAAATGCTCATCGTGCCTACCTTGGTGGTTGTCATCGCCCGCTCTTGCTCTTGGAGAACACTAAGGCGTGGCACGATCGTCATTTATTTCTGGATCCCGGATAACATCACCTTTGTAAGTCGTCGAGCAAAAGACGTTAAAAATTGCACTTCTTGGGAGGTAACCCAAGGTATCATTTTTTTTAGCTTAATTCAAAAAAATAAATAATAATAAATAAATTTTAGTTTTGTTCATATTTTTGTTCTTGATTAACTTTAGTTGGATAGGTGTGATAATGGTTTATTGAGTTGTGCAGGAAAAATGTGGAAAATGATGCTTTTCCAGGACATCCGATCGGATAAGAGGAATTGACCGGTCGGACAAAGCACACTGGAATGCTGACCGACCGGTCGGACGAAACACACTGGACTGTTGTCCGACCGGAGTAGTGTAGTGACCGGTCGGATGGAGGCAGCAGACTTACTTTAAACCATCGCTCCATTTGTAGAGTTCCATCTTTCCCTCTGGACGACATGGAAACTTAGGCGTGCCTGAGCCCCAGTATTGTATCACTTTCTATCCCAACCCTCGTTTTTCATTTTTAGTGATTTTGTTTGATTTTTTTTTGTTATGTGTTTTGTGCTTGGGTGTTTGTTTAACCATTCGACTAACTATTTGCATGTTAATTGATTCGACGTTTTCCTTTTCCCTTGTATTGATTGATATGTATAATAGCAATGCGGACATTGCTTACTTTTTTTTGTGTGTGTGTGTGTGGGGGGGGGGGGGGGGTCAATGTATGTTGAAATCATTTCCCATGCTTATTTGTGTTTGTACTGGCTTGCCTGTCGGAATCATGTATTGTGTGATCTATCGTTGGAGTCTTTTGAGCTTGTTTAGTGCAAAATTTTTCAAAAACTACACACACACACACACACACACACATATATATATATATATATATATTTAAAACAACACTTAGTCGTAGCAATTTTGCGAAGCTTTTTAAAAACTCGATCACCTTGTTTTCAAAAGTTTGAATAAAACCCTAGTAAGGACCCTTGTGTGTTTATCAACATTTCATGCTTTGGTTCGATAAGTGTTTTGAGAAGTCTCTAAAGTTGCATGTGTACATTTGGTGTTGAAAATGACGATGGGCACATATAAAACCTGTTTGCGGCCTTATTCATAAATAAAAACCACCAAAAATCCCTAATGAGCCCCCTTGAGCCTTTATTCCGTCTCTTTATTAGCCACGAGCTTAATTGTAGCTCTTATTTAGTTTAAGTGTGTGAGATGAGATTTTATTTATCATTGGTTTATTGAGATATGAGGATTGCAGAGTGGAAATTAGTGGGATGTTATTATAGAAAAAATAAAAAGGAAAAGAAAAAAAAAAGAAGAGAAAGAAAGAAAAGTAAAAAATATATAAAAAATGGAAACTAAGGGTGCTTAAGTTCATAAGAGCATCTAGATGTTAAAAATAAAGCCTGTTTATAAAGGCAAACATTCGGGTTTCGGGGTTAGAAATAGCCTTAACTATAAAAGGCTAAAAATAATGGTATATGGTTCTTTGGGGAGAATGAAGAGCAAAATTATGCTCTATGCTTAAAATTTTAGTGAGTGAGTTATTGATTGAGTTTGTTCGCAAGTTAGCCACACATCTTTATATATGACATACCTTACCAAATAACCTACATTACAACCCTAGAAAGTCCTAATCCGATTCTTGATTAAATGTGCACACATATGCAATGTACGAGTCTTTTATTTTCACGAGTCGTTGAATGCATTTTTGTTGATCCGAGTGTATACACTTACCTTTTGAAAAACACGAGCGAATGAGTGCACCATTATATATATTTCCCTTTTGTGAGGACGCATTCTTTTAATTTCAAGGTGTAAAGGTAACACGAGCTCAGCTTAAGAGTTTTCGACAAAAGTGTTTATATTTGCAAAACTATATTGTATGCACAACATGACTCTTTGATCTAGCTACTTTCATGCTCACGTGGTTTTGATTCTTTTGTTTGTTCGAGGACAAACAAACCAATAAAGCATTGGGTGGTTGACTCGCATGTATTTGTCACAGTTTTTGGTATATTTGGCTAGTGTTTTAGTTAGATTTGTTGTTAATTTTGGGTAGAAGTTGGACTGATTTAGCATATTTTTGTATTTATGTATCTCCGACTTATTTTACCACATTTTATGTTTATTTTAGGTATTTTGAAGTCTTTCGGTGTTAAGGTGGACGAATGTGGGCCCGCGAGTGGAGTTTCAAAGAAATTGGGCCCTAATTTGGTACATTGCAGCTGACAATGGGTATGTCATCCACACTGGGTTATCCAGTGTCAGGAATTCTGGCACACTTCCATCTGATCGGACAAGACCAGTGTCCGACCGGACTAGAGGGCAGACACTTCCGTCCGACCGGACAAGACCTCTGTCCGATCGGACAAGAGCATTACGAACGCATATTTCTGGGGATTTTTAGTTACGAAATGGCTGAAACTTGTTTAAAACGGCTGAGGGGGCTAGGGTTTGAGATATTCCGCCTTGGAGGCCCTTTGGAGGCTGGAACTAGGTGAGAGAACCACAAAACACCAAAAGGTTGAGAGATTTGACACATCTTTTATACCTCTAGCATAAAACCGTTCGATTCCGTATCAAGGTTCGGTTCGCAGCAACTTCCTCTCGTGGAAAAGGTTCTGGGTCGTGACAACCCTTGGGATTCTACGCAGCTTTTGGAGTGCTTTTGTTCATTCTCTTCACTCGTTGAAAGTAGTTCAATGACTCATAATTTCTGAACTCATAGTTTTGATGTTTTCGTAGTAGTCAAAATTGGATTGTGTTATGAATTGTTGGAGAATATGTTGGATGATGTTTCGTTGATCACTGTTTAGACCTGAAATATGACGTCCAGAAGAACTCCCTGGAAACCAGAAATGTCTTACCCGACCTACACACGAAACCCAGACCTGCACCACAAACGAGAGTTAGAAAGGACCATTGGTGGTTTTCCGGTGGAAACCTCTCCGATGTTTAAGTTAGTAAGCGTTTGAGGTGTATTCCATAAAATAAGAAGGAAAGCTTCAGAGAACCTTACCTTCCCCAGACTCCAAGCTGGGATATTTATAGCTTGTCCTAGTGGGGACCCCAGCCGGGATCCCAGGAACATGCGCCGCGAATCATGGGCCGTTTTGGGAAACATATTCTGAGCAAGTGGTCCCACTTGCTCCCTCTTAGRTAAGCTRGAGGTCAGGTCTGACCAAACCTGCTCTGGCTTTATCATTCCCAGGATCACCCTATTAAGAATACTTCTTAAGTGGGCAGATCAGTCTTAACATCCCACCCCTAATTCTTATTGGTGTCAGTTCTTATCTAATATCAGGTCTGTCGGCCACATGTGGATTCTTCCCAGCGGGGACCTTTTTTCGGGATCTCGGGAACGGGATCCGTGAATTAGGAACCATTCAGTTAGTGGATTCTGACAAGTGGTCCCCACTTGTCTTCTCAGTTCAAAAACCTTAAACAGGTCTTTCCCGACCCTACTTCCTTCCGAAAGAGTTTCAATCGCTCTTCCTTAACATCAGTCCATCAGCTCTTGTCTGCTACTGCATTCAGGTCTACCTAAATCAAGGTCTGACCAATACGGCCCTATCAATTGCTAATTAGCGTATTGGTCATTCATAGTCTAGTTATCATTTTCGGTGATTGTAGTTGGTTAAACAATTGTTTCGGATTAAGTCTCAAGATTGATTTAGTTACACTATTGAAGCATCTTAGTGTTTGAATTGGTATGAATCTTGTTTGGTGTTTGGGATGATTTCATGTGCTGATTGGTGATAGAATAGTTAGTGATTTTTGGATGATAAAGTTATTCGATTGTTAGTCGTAATCGTTATTTTCAATAGTTAGGATGATATCTAATAGTTTGCATTTGAATGACAATAGCTATTTTTCTTACGACTTGTCGAGAGGTTGACACCCTCGAGACAAGAAGAGTTCGCTTTCTTTTCTTTCAAATCTATTGAAGTTGCAACGTTTTCCAAAACCCCATTTGATCTTGTGTTTTTAGATAGAATTGTGATGGTATAATAATAAACATCGTTAAATCCGATTCCCATTCCTCGAGAGATCGACCCGAGTTGACTCATCAGTCTACAAGTGACCCCGTTCTCTTGCGGGCGAACTAAAACCCTTTCAAAATGTAGACGCGTATTTGTTAACCGAAATTTAATTTTGAAAGGAACACAAAAGTTTGGCTCAGTAAGCCCACACTTGACCATCCCCAGACCAGAATACTTCAAAATACCTAAATTAAACATAAAACTAATTAATTATGATTAAAATAACCATATTAAGTATAAAATCAAAAAGAAACACGAAAACAAAAAAACGAGAGAAACAGCCTAATAACTTAACTAATCGACTCAAAAACCACTTAAACCAATATAAAACCCGACTTAAAAACATGAGAAAAATACTACAATTAATGCAAAACAAGGAGCTCGATCGCCCTCCCTTAAGTCGGGATATTGTATTACATGTTTTTGAGAGTGTTGAGGTGATGATCGAGGAAATGAAGGAGCTTAGATTGGTTGATGGTCATTTCATTTGTTCAATGGATTTTCTAGTTATTCTGGTGATCGAGCATTGCTCCACGTTCTGATTGACTTTCAATCTCTTCTTGGTGATCGACTACTCACGTTTTTGTCCACCTAAGAAAGTTAGAACATTCCTTTCTCTCATCCTTGTACTTATTTTCTTTATTGGCCTTCATAGCCCACTTATTCTTTTGGAAAATACAAAGGCGTGGCACGACCGTTACCTTTTCTTGGATCCTGGATAATGTCGCTTGTATGGATCGTCAAGCTTTGGATGTTAAACAAGCGCTTCTTGAGAGGCAACCCAAGTTCTTGCTTTCCTTTTTGCTTATTTATGATGTTTTGGGAGGATTGACCAAAGTTTGAGGCCTTTTATGCATACCTGGAGGCATACTTTGAAGGATCTAAGGTTTTGCTTGAGGAGCGACGTTCAAAGGAGCGAAAATGAGGATCTGTATAATTCTCATCGATCGACGCATGCACCGATGCTCGATCGACCGAGTTTTTCGCCCGCGTCGGTGGCTTGCCAATAGTCTGCTGGAATCATGAGGAAAGAGTGGGTCCTACTTATTGTTCATTTTGTTACTAAAAAGGGAGGAGGAAACTCAGATCAATCAATGTAAAACTCGATATTATCTCCGTTGATAGTCCATCGATCGACGCACCAATCGACGCATACTCTTTGTTGTCCTAGTAGACAGCCCATCGATCGACGCCCCTGTCGACGCGTACTCTCTGTAGAGCCATCGATTGCCCCTCGATCAACGCCATGTCGATACAAAGCTCTATGTCCTTCTCGTTCTGCCATCCATGGACCGCCTGACTAGGCCCGCTCACTTCGACCCGTTCTAATAAAAAAAGAGTATTAAAAATCAAAAAAATTGCTATTTCAAAGTTTTTTAAAACTTTTTATTCCTCTTTTTTATCTTATTTTCAAATAAAAATTACAAACAATCTTGAATTTTATTTTTAAAAATAAATTTTAAAAAATTAAATATCAAAAATCTCAAATCTATTTTTTTTTCTTTATACATTTGTATATTTGTTATTTTTGTTTGAGTCTTTTGGTCTCTTGTGTTCTTTCAAAAATACAAGAATACTTTTCTTTTATTCGTATTGATGTTTTTATTTTTATGTTTGAGTCTTTTGTGTTTGTTTTTCCCCACTTACTTCTTTTTGTAGGTTTCTCTCGACTCCACCGCCCGTTGGATGTCACTTCACGCTCGACTAATCATCAGAAGTGTTACTATAGGGATGTATCTCTCTCTCTCTCTCTCTCTCTCTCTCTCTCTCTTCTCTTTTACCGTACTTTATCTTATTTTATGTGCAATGTGGGCATTGCATGGTTTAAGTGTGGAGGGGTTTGTCCTTGTTTAGTAATTTCTTTTGTATGCTTGCTTTTGTATATTATTTGAGTCGTGTAGATTGATATTGGTTGGAACCTTGACGAAGTGATGTGGTTAGATGCTTTGGTTAGGTTGTTTAGACTTTCGTTCGACATTAGTGTAATTGTGGGGCATGAAGTGTAGGAGACCTTTGAAGTGTTTTGACCTTGTTCAATTCATGCAATTCATTCCAAGAGTCGAATACTCTCTACCAGCCCCATTTTCAAATGCCCTCTATAGGAATTTTTGTAAATTTTTCATTTTGTTTTTGGAGATGTTAAGAAATCTACGTGCTTATTGGAAAATATTGTAAGTTGCATTTAGCAACAAGTGATTGGAGTCAATGAACTCTCATTTTTGAGTTGTAAATATCGTGTTCGTCTAGTACCACACCTTTATGGGTACTTATAAAAAAAAAGAGAAAGAGAAAGAAGAAAAAATGGTACAAGAAGAGAAATCTTTGTACAAGTGATTTGTATATAATAAGTCGTGCAACCCTTGTACGCATTTTTATTTCTACTTTTTAGATTTTATTTTTAAAGAGGTACATAGATGATAAGGCTAGTAGGGTGCCGACTTAGTGATTTGAGCGTGAATAGATCTTGGTCCAGACATGGATTGGGGAAGTGCATGAAGGGCAACATATTATTTTAGGCGTTCGGAAGGGAATTCTTATCTCAATGTATCGTGTCGTCCTTTTAGTTGAGTTTCTAATTAATTTAATGCATAACTCCTCGAATAATTTGAATGTATTAGTTTTTCATTCATTGGGGGGTTAGATTTTTCCTATCTATATCTTGTCTCAATTTTGCTTGAGGACAAGCAAAGAGCTAAGTGTGGGGAGATGATTGTACATATTTGAGTGTAATTTTTGCATGTCTTTGTGTCTTATGTGTTTTAGTCAGGTTTTAGTCGTATTTTGCTGCGTTTTCCCTTATTTTGTGTTTTCGTAGCTTTTGTGATCTTTTTAGTACTTTTCATATTTCTCTCTTACATTTTGTAGATTTTATGTTATTTTATTTTTCTCTGTTTTAGGGTAGTCGATCAAGCCTAAGAGCGTTCCCGAGGATCACAGCTGGCTTGATTTGATGAATATACGACTCGTACCCGTGAAGCACAAACCATCGATCGATGTGCCATCGACGCCTAATCGACGAGGCCATTTTTCAGCATCAATGGTCAGACCATTTTTGGGCAAAAGGACTATTTTACCCACACTCTCATTCCTATAAATATAACATTTTTCTTAACAATCAGAGCTCTTGACACCCCACCCCCACCCCCACCCCGGTTTGGATGCCCAATATTGTTCATTTTCCTCTTCGTTTTCTCCACTTTCTTCATTCAATTTTCACATTTTAGTATTTAGTAGATTATAGATCTTTAAGCATTGCTTGGCTTTTGGACATAAGCTTAATCTTAATTCATGTATTTTCTCGTTTGAATGATGAAACTCTCGATTGTTTATTAGTAAGATTCTTTCTTTTATTATTCTAATTTCTTGTTTGCTTTGATTATGAGTTTTCTTGTTGAGATTGTGATGTTCTTGATTCGTAGTTGTTTTTCTTGCATTTCTCATGGTTTTATGTTATATAATTGTTAGATATTCATATGGTAATAATTGTTGTTGTTCAAAACTCATTTTGCATTGTTGTCTTCTTTCAAACTTTTTATTTCTTTAATAATATTCTTGCTTGCGTTAAGTTTAAATTGCTGCATTTCTTGATGATTGTTGTTTATAATTCATGGGTCTAGTGCTTAAATGATTTTAGAACCATCATTTGGTATTATTGGGTGTTTAATTTACAATTTGGGATTGACAACCCCAACTCGTAGATTAAGTGTTCGATCAAATGCCAATTGATCGTGGAGATGATTATAGAGCTCTGGACCCTCGTTTATTAATCTTTTCAAAGTTTTTAATTTAATTTTCGTCATTTAAATCACCGTCTTAGATATTAGAACTTTAAAAACAAAGCTTGATCACTTGTTCAAAATAGCTTTTCATTGTCTTCTCATTTGGGAATCAAGTACAAAAATTTACTTCTGATTAGTCTTTCTCGAGAGATTCGACTCGAGTCAAACTTTTCACTTACAATTACTCATTTCTCTTGCGGATGAATTTTTTTATAATAAAAATGCAAAATGTTTGATTCAATTGACCTGAAATAAAAATATTTATCAGTTTATACATAATGTATATCAATTGGTACTAAAAAATTCACTCAGTGTTATCAATTTAAACAAAAAATATTCGTTACTTTTAACGTAAAAGTTCATTATTTTAAATATAAGGGTTCATAAATTCGATATATATATATTTAAAAGTAGAAACAAGTTTATTTATTTGAATTTAAAAATTCATCCTATGTATATAGGATTTTTTCTATAGAACCAGATAGGCCTCCATTACGGAGCCCTATATAACACATGTCATTCATCTCACCGTGCATTTATAAAAAAAGAAAGGAAAAATAAAAAAAAAGAATAATTAAGAGTTCAAATGAATGTCATGTCATTTAATTTAAGTCACTGTTTAGAAGCAGATGTTACCGAGTTTTTTAATTACCTACGCATGCGGGCTGTATAGTTTGCTTCTTGGACTTGCCGACCGCAAGTTTGATGGGGTTGCTTGTGTGGGCTGGATCTGTGTTATGGGCCATGGTTATGGAGAGTCACTTATCAATAATCTGATTTTCTTTTTACCTGACAAATGTAATGCCATTGTTCATTCAATTATAGTAATAAATTGACCGTCAAAAATATAGCCACAACAACAACATGCATTGTCACAATTTAGTTGATACGATATATTCATACAAAATGAGCGCCTAGGAAAAAAAAGAGAAAATTATACTATATGTCATTTTAAACTTTTTTTTTTTACATTTATACAATAGGTTAAAGATTTTTGCATTAATATACAATTTTAATTTCTTTCTACGAAATAACTGATTATCTTTTCAAAAACACGTGGTTGTCTGTTTTGAGGCCGTGACATAGTGGCTTTCAGAGAACGTGTGTACATGATAAGTATAAAGTTTTATTTTTCTAACTACAAGTCACATTTTTCACCTTAATTATCAAACCTATTTTTTCAGCAAGAATCTGCCCTTGTTCTTCAATGGTGAAAACTAGGTTTACTAACAAGAAATATAAAGACATGAATGTTGTGCCGGACACAACTAGTGATGATGGAGAAGATATACGAATTGAACACTCAGCAGCCAAGTTAAATTCGAGGAAGAAGAATATTATCGTGTCTAAGTCACGTAAGCTGACTCAGAGAAAGATAAATTTTAAGGTGTTAAGTGAGAATAAGGGTAAATTCAAGGTTGTTGGTTCGCGGGTTGATTCAGATTCAGATTTTGAATTGGGACAACGTGATAGGGAAGAGAGGTTTTGGCGACGTAAATCAAGAGATGGGGATGGGAAATTACGTCGAGTTGGAATCGGCAAATCGTCGTGTCACGGGGCGAGATCAAAGGTTGGTTTCTTTTTTTGTTTTTTTTATATCTTATTTTGTTATATTTTTTTGTCCGAAATTACAAAGTTATGATTTATGGTTTCTCTACATGGTTGGTAGTTGCGTAACAATATTCCGTCAAGTTCATCATCAAGAGTTGTCTCAGCCATTGATGCGCATGATCAGATTGATGATCTGTATATGAAATAAGGAGAGATTATCATTAATGTGAATTCAATTAGACACCAGTTGAAAGTTTTTTTTGAGAAAGTATTTGTAGAGTTCCAATCAATTAAACTTGTTGTTACAACCCAAAATATTACCGACGTCAAGAACAACCCTTGAAACCTTGAATACCTTCTTGACCTGTGCACAAAAACACATTAGAAAGGACCACCGGTGATTTTCCGATGAAAACCTCTCCGATGCTTAAGTCAGTAAAGCGTATGGGGTTTCTTTTAGCAAGCAAAGAAGGAATGCACAAAGAATGACATACCTCTCCCAGCCTTGGGGATGAGATATTTATAGTTTTCTCCCTAATGGGGACCCCAGCCGGGATCTCAGGGGCAGATGCCGTGAATCAGGGATTGTTACGCAACCAATTCTGACAAGTGGTCCCACTTGTCTCCTTGGTGGGGATCAGAAAGTCAGGTCTGCCCTGATCCTATTCTCTTATTCTGTCGACATCTCTGGTGCCAATCCTACCTTAGCACTTTTTTTCAGAGGTCATCTTCCAGGTCATCTTTGTCAGGCCAGGAAAGTTCTCAAACCTTGACTATCTTCGCCAGCTCGGCCTAAAAGAGTCTAATCGGCTCTTTCTTCAAGACCAGCCTGACCATGCCTCCTTTTGGTCACTTTGGATCAGGCTTATAGTCCTGACTCATCTCGAGCCGACCTTCTGATGACTCTTAGGCGTTTCCTCTGGAAATCAATCCAGCATTATCCTTTCCAAGGAGAAAATCAGGTCTTGCCTTGCAAGGAAGACCTGACTAAAATTACGGGTCACTCCTGGTCTAACCGTGTTCTCCTATCAATTTGCCAGATCAGGTCTACCCGCACCAGGTCTGACTTACTCCTGGCCCATCAACTCCTCCCCCCAACTAGTGAGGGAAGAGCTGTAAAGATTTTATGGCCATCCCAGTACAGGACGGTCCAACTTGCTTTAATGCTTCTCGTACTAATGCGAATCCCGAGAAATCCGCCTGACAACCAGGCCTAATTATTGGCATTAGTGGTGTCGGTTCATATCCCCAAAACGGTCTCTATTCCCACACGTCTTCTCAAATACTGACAAGTTGGTGGCGCGTGGCTTACCCTAGGATAGCTGAAAGCCCAGCTCACTACCTAAGGTACTGTTTTCATTAAATGCGGGGATCCCATCAAATCCCGCCTTTCTCGATTCTCATTTTTCAAATTTATCCTCTTGCCTTTTTGTCCCTCCACATCTATTTTTCCCTTCACTTTTCAAATTTTATTTTCACAACTTCTCAAATTCTCCCCTTTTCTCTCTAGTTCTCCAACGACCTCCATAACTCTGTTTCCTTTCGTCCTGCTTCTCCGATTATCTCCTAAACCAGGTACCTTCTCTTTCCTCATCACAAATTTTTTATTATGTCGGCTGCTTCTTCCCAGTCTGGTTCCACCAGGGAGGGTTCGCTGGCGGCTCCGGCGAACTCTACATCCACCGTACACTTTTCTTCTTCTGAATCGCTTCCGGTGGCTTCTCCAGAGAGACCCCTGGCGGTAATTCAGGAGAGGTCCCCGGTGGCTCCCCCAAACCTCCCCGCTGATAATATAGCCTCCATAGTTAGCAACCAAACCCTCCGAAACATCCGTGCTACCTTTAACATCTCAGACGACTTTACTTTTACCAGTCCGGCGCCGGATGAGAGGGCTTCGACACCCCCTCCTAATCATCTAACCTTCTATGTAGACCAGTTCCACGCCGGCTTGAGCCTTCCCGTTCACCCTTTCATTCTGGCCGTTTCCCGGATGTACCAGATTCCAGTACATCAATTCCTGCCCAACGCCTTTCGGGTAATGGCGGGATTTCACTTAGCGGCCCAATATTCTGGGATAATTCCCACGGCCCAACTTTTTTATTCCTTATTCTTAGCCAAGAGTGCTTCTGGCTTTTTCTACCTTTCCGCCAGACCAGACGTACATTTCTTGACAGGTCTGCCTACCTCTCATAAGGCCTGGAGAAAGAAGTTCTTCTACTTCCAGTGCTCTGGAGATTGGGGCTTCTCTACTACCCCTGTAAATGTTTTTCCAGCATTGGCACCACTATCCCGGGGTGACAGACCACCTCATATAGCCAAAAATATTACTACCCTTAACGCCACCCCTCTGAACATAACAACCGTCCTCAAACCCAATCTTATTTCCTTTTTTATCACTCAACAACAGGGCGGACCTCTGCCGCCTAATATTGTTATATTCTTGCGTTATCAGCTCATCCCCTGTCACCAATTGTAGTTGTTTATTTATTTATAAATTTTAATTTTCCCTCCTCTCTTTCTTCAAAAAACATGTTGCAGGCACGCCTACAGGCCAAGGCAAAGAAAGCTGCAGGGGAGGGCCGAAAGAGCCCCCTCGGAGAGTCTTCCAGAGCTTCCCCTACATCAGATGAGGTCACCCTGGCAGCCCCTCCTTCGACTCAACCCCAAGGGCAAGCCCCCGGCGGCTCCATCTTCCCGTGTTGCTCTTGGTACCGTGCGGAGGAATCCAGAACTGGTGGGAGGAGTTACCCCTAAGTCGGCAGCTCTGAACACAACAATTCTATCTTCAGGTAGTCCTGAGTAGGAGCAGTAGCTCAATACGTGGAAGCGAAGACGAGCTGAGCCTTAGGTCATCTCTCAAGACCCCCCCACGAGCTGAGCCTTAGGTCATCTCTCAAGACCCCCCCACGAGCTGAGCCTTAGGTCATCTGTCATGAATTGCCCAAGGGAGGTGGCCAAGAAATACATGATGGGGCTAGCCCCTGCAGCTGATCGCCGCGTTGTGGACAAAATGTCCGACCCGGAGCTGGTGGAGACCTTCTGCCAGGCAGAGGCACAGGTGAGGTTTTTACCCCTCGTCGTACCCTTTTCTTTGCCTAAATTTATGCTCATCCCTTTCTTTTCTTCTTAGGCAGTGGTACTTAGGGCATCCTTGTTGGCCCGGGCCCGCGGTTCTCTACTGCAGGCAGATCTGAAGAAAGAAGTTGAAGTTCTGAAGAAGCAAAAGCAGGACTTGCGGGCTAAGAAAGACGAGGAGATAGAGCTTCTTAAGGCAGAGCTGGATAGAACCAAAGATGCGCTGCGCGCGTCACAAGAATCCGAGGGTAGGCGCCATGCCCAGGCCATTCTCCACGAGGAAGAGATCAAGAATCTCAAGGACAAGGTCAGGGAAGCAAGAGCTGAAGGCGAGGCTGACGGGGAAGCCAAGGGCCGCACCGAGGGGCGGGTAGAAGGAAGGCTCGAATTCCTGAACTCCGAGGAAGGCCTGCGCTTGATTCAGCTGACCCGGGCCACCATACGCCGAGCTTTCCTGGGGTCAGTTGAGCTATATGACCTCCTGGTTCCCGAGGCCGAGGCTTTCTTCTTCTTGGGCCTAGATGCTCATGCTAAGTGGGTAGCCGAAAACCCCACTTTGCCTTATGACAGGTCTGCTGCCATCACAGGCGCATCTAAGCCCACGTCCTTCTCTTACGCTGCTGAGGATGACCGCTTGCACCTGCTGGATGACGCGGCCTTTGCTGACCACATCTGTCAGGACTTCTGCTCTTCCTCGTCGACTTCCTCTCCCCCCCCGAACAATCGTTGGCAATGGTGGTGGCCAGTTCTCCAACTTTCTCCAACCTGGGTGATTTACAAGAGTCTACCCAGTTCGCGAGGGATTTTACTGAGGTTCCCTAGGCCGAGGATCAGGTCTGAGAAGGAGTCAGCGCATCTCAGGACGTCCAAATGGCCTTGCTTCTATCTCCGTTTACGTTTTATTCTCAAACAGATTTGTAGTTGTAGCTTGCGTGGCTGATTTGTTTTTTGTTTATCTGAACCCTTGTATTAAATATCTTGATCAATAATAAGTATTTTTGTCTTGTTATGACGCTTGGATTTCTAGGGTTTCCTGGTATTCCGGAAACCCTAGTACTTTTGATTTCCCAGCACGTGACTTTGTTTTCATTAAATATACGCATATACTCTTCATTCTTCTCCAATTTCCTGCAATGGCATCTTCTCCTCTCCTTCAAGAACTCGTTATAATAAAGCGCAAGAACATCTCCTTGGTCTTCGAGAAGTTTAAACTTTCCAACCAAGTGACCTCGCTCAAGGAAAAAATTGGTTACCTCTACCGCCTTCTGGAAAGGAAGAGGCAGAAAAAGCGCTTTTACAAAAGAGAATGGGCTAAGCTCCGAAAAGTTAACCGTCAACTGCAAGAGGAGAAGGCGGATCTGATCGAGTCCGTGCATCGTCTAACTCTTGCCGCCGGCGAAGCTCAGGCGCTTGCCGAGCGATCTGACAAATATCGTCGTCGCTTGCACGAGACAGAGCGCAAGCTTTGGCGTGTTCGCCGAGCTCTGGCCACAGACCGAAGATCTCCTCTCAGATGAAGACCTGCACTTGTTCTTCTATCTTTGTTTTCTGTAATTTCATAATCAAAGTTTGCCGAACTTCCTAGAAGGTGTGTGCAATTTGCCTTTGTATGCTCCCCAACTTGATGAATGAAAATTTATTTTGCTTGAATTTCTGCTCGTCTAAAGTAAGGCCTCAAACAGCGATCAATCATGGATTTTTGTTTATCATGTAACTTTCTTTTTTCCAGAATATCGTTATGAACTTTCGTTTTCTTGAAAAGATTGTCCTCTTGATCAATTTTTCCTGCTCAAAGTATACAAATTGCATTTTCAGACTTACCTTCTAGAGTCTTCAATATTAGCCGAGTCTAGCTTTGGATTCGATTGGCCAGAGCAGGCCTTTCATAAATTTTGAGCTGACGATTAGATCAGGCGTTAATGCAGGTTGTCCTAGCAAACCTGTTCAGGTAAGTCAGAATATATAATAAACAATCTTTCTAAGTTCACCCTAGCGCTTCATATTAGCCATTGGGAATGGACCAACCAGGTCAATCCCCCATTTCTCAAAAGGACAAGAGGAGCTCATTGTCATCAGCTCTTCCGCTGGTTGGTAATCAAAGGGGACATCTTCTGGCATTTTTCGCACTTTTTTACGAAAACCTCGGCTTCTCTTCTTAGCGATGGCCAAAAGTAGCCAGCTCTTAATACTTTGCTAGCCAGGGCCCTTGCCCTCATATGATTACCGCAACAGCCTTCATGAATTTCTCTAAGGACATGGGTGCCTTCCTCCAAACTCAGACATCGTAATAAGGGTCTTCCAAACCCATGCCGAAATAGAGTCCCTTTAACCAGGCAAAAATGGGCAGATCTGATTTTCACTCTAGCTCTTTCTATCTTGTCCTCTGGCAGCTCTCCTTTTTCTAAGTAAGCAATGATAGGAGAGCGCCAATCATTTTCTTCACTTACTGAACAGATCTTTTCTGTACCAAACTCTGCGTCCGCCCTCATCAGTGTTATTGTCCTTTCCTGACAATCTACAGCCGAGCTTGCAATCTTGGCCAAATAATCCGCTCTTCCATTTTCTTCTCTGGGGATTTGCAAGACTGTCAAGGATTTCATGTCCCTGGAGAGCTCTCTGAACTTAGCCAAATACCTCTGCATGCTATCTTCCCTTGTCTCAAATTCTCCGATTATCTGTTTACAGACGAGCTGGGAATCTACCTTGGCGCAAACCAGCTCTGCCCCCAAGTCCCGCGCCATCTGAACTCCTCGCAGGAGGGCCTCATACTCTGCCGCATTGTTGGACACAACATAATTTAGGCGTACGACATATTCAGTGGCCACACGTCCCAACCCGCAGCCCTGATTGCCGACAGAGCCATCCGTGAAAATCGTCCATTCTTGCTTGCCATCGGAAGAGCTGGTCATTTCTTGCATAAAATCAGCCAATGCCTGGGCCTTGATTGCTGTTCTGGTCTCGAATGTAACATCGAATTCACTAAGCTCTATTATCCATTTGACCAGTCTTCCCGACGCCTCTTGTTTGTCCATTATAGTTCTTAGTGGAAGGTTGGTTCGCACAACTATGCTGTGAGAGAGGAAATATGGTCGTAGCTTGCGGGCAGTTCCTACCAGAGCCAGCATCGCCCTCTCTACTTCTACATATCTTACCTCCGCATCATGAAAGACCTTGCTCCAAAAGTAGATCGGTCTCTGGACTTTACCTTCCTCCCTAATCAAGACAGAGCTAACTGCTTGTTGTCCCACAGATAAGTATAAGATTAGGGGCTCTCCTTGAAGGGGCTTCGTGAGCAAGGTCATGCCAGCCAAGTGTTCCTTCAGCATTCGAAAGGCGTCCTCACATTTGTTTGTCCACTGAAATCGAGCCTTTTTACGCAAGGCTTGAAAAAACGACAGGCTTTTTTCTGCAGACCTGGATACAAACCTACTTAAAGCATTGATACGCCCTGCCAAGCATTGCATCTCCTTCTCGTTTCTGGGCGCCTGCATCTCCATGATTGCCCTAACCTTTTCTGGGTTGGCCTCGATGCCTTTCTCTGTGACCATATATCCCAAAAATTTGCCAGCTCTTACCCCAAATGCGCACTTCTTGGGATTGAGCTTCATTTTGTACCTTCTCAAGGTACCAAATGTTTCTTTCAGGTCTTCCACATGCGAGGTTGATTTAATTCTCTTGACTAACATGTCATCCACATACACCTCCATATTCCGCCCCAGCTGGTCCTTAAACACTTTGTCTACTAATCTCTGGTATGTGGCTCCCGCATTCTTGAGCCCAAACGGCATTACTACATAGCAATATGTCCCCTTTGGGGTTATAAAGCTAACTCGCTTCCAATCCTCTTTCGCCAACCTGATCTGGTGATAACCCTGCGAGGCATCCATCATACTCAGGAGCTCGCAGCCAGAGGTGGAATCGATAAGTTGATCGATCCTTGGCAGAGGGTAGTGGTCCTTCGGGCAGGCACGATTGAGATCCCGGAAATCGATACACATTCGCCAATCTTCTTGGGTTTTAGGAACCAGTACAGCATTGGAAAGACATTCAGGGAATTGTATCTCCTGGATATGTTTGGCTTTTAACAATTTCTCCACCTCAGCCTCAATGATGGCCTCCTTCTCAGGCCCAAAATTACGTTTCTTCTGCTTAACTAGTTTCATGTCCGGACTGATGTTAAGGCGATGCATTATCACCTCTGGGTCGATCCCCACCAAATCTTGGGGAGACTAGGCAAAAACATCGGCGCTTTCCCGTAGCAGTGCTACCAGGTCTGTCAGAAATTCAGGACTTAGAGTTGTTCCTACACGAAGGACTCGACTTTCATCCCCTGGGACCACTTCGACCAACATCAGTCCTTCCTCTCTTCCTCCCAGGTCTGGCACCGATCGATCCACCCGTGCTCTCTTACTTTGTCTCTCTTCTTCACTTCGTCTAATGCTCTCCACATACGTCTGCTTTGATACATATTGGTCACCCCTCGCTTCGCTTACTCCATCCTGAGCAGGGAATTTCAGATTCATATGATAAATGGAGACTACTGCCTGAAATTTGCTCAAGGAAGGTCTTCCCAACATCACGTTATAGGAGGAGGCTGCGTCTACCACAAAGAACCGAACTGTCTTGGTCTGCCGATATGGCTCATCCCCTAAAGTAACCAAAAGGTTAATAGCTCCAAGGGGCTTTAACGCGCCCCCCGTGAATCCCACCAATGAAGTCGTGACCTCTTCCAATTCTACATCTAGATTCATCTTCTAAAATAATCGTAGAACATAATATTCGCCGAGCTCCCTGTGTCAACAAAGATTCGTCGGACATTGTAATTGGCTATAGTAGCCGTAATAACCAGGGCATCCATGTGCGGAGCCAGGATCCCGTCCTCGTCCTCTGATCCAAAACAAATATTTAGGCTCGGTGCCATCTGCCCAACCTCTCTTACCTTTCTCACCAGATCTCGCGCTGCATGGACATAACTGTTCCGGGTTCATTTAGAGTGCTCATCCCACTCGCCCCCTGTGATCATCAGGATCTCTCCTCGTATGGCTTGGCTCTGCTCATTCCTTCTCTCCCCATGTCGCCTATTATCCTGCTCATTCTTACTCAACTGAGGTCGATTGCTGTTGCGGTAGCCGGACCTGGGCTCTTCCTTCCGCATTTACACATATTCTTTTAGGTGCCCAGCTTGCACCATTCTCTCCAGCTCGTCTTGCAAATGTGTACATTCATCGGTATTATGTCTATATTCGTTATGGAATCGGCAGAATCGGTCAGACCTCTCCTTTCTGGGCTTCTGTGAGTAGGTCTTGGACCATTTCAGCTCTGGGTGCCGTTCTATCGCTTGCAATATTTCGCCCTGTGGAGTTTCCAGAGGGGTATACCTGTCGAAACGAGGTCTCCCCACGGACAGCTCTGGCCTGGGCTTTTTCACTGCTGCCCTGTCTTCTCTATCATACCTTTCCCATTTCTTCTCTCCTTCATCTTTGATTTTTAAAGCCTCCTCCAGATGAATGTACTTCTCATCTCTCTCTAAGAGCTCTCCAAACTGCAAAGCTGTCTTCACAATCAGCGATTGGAAAAATTCACCCCTCCGGAGGCCTTGCACCAGAGCATTCACCAACAGCTCTTCGAACGCAGACGGCACCTCAAGTCTTGCAGTGGTGAAGCGATTGATATAAGCGCGCAGGCTCTCACCTTCCTTCTGTTTTAAGCTAAACAGCTCAAGCGGCATCTTCTGGTATTTCCTACAGCTCGTAAACTGGTGCAGAAAGGTTGAGCTGAATTCATCGAAATTGCTAATGGATCGAGGAGGTAACTGGCTAAACTAGAGCTGTGCCGACTTGGTGAAAGTCATCGGGAAGACCCGGCACATGACAGAATCGGAGAATTTGTGTAACGCCACCACTATCTCATAGCGACTAAGATGGTCCGCCGGATGCGTCGTCCCGTTGTATTGAAACCTAAGGATCGATAAGAAGCTGGCACGTCGTCGCGCATGACCTCTTCCGTAAATGGAGTGCCTCACCGCGCCGGAACCGTGCCTGTGCCCGTCAACTTCTTCCTGAAGTCCTGCACCTCTTTCTGGAGGCTCTGCATCTGCTCGGCCAGGCCTGGATGAGCCTGGATGGATGTCTCATCATCAGAAGTAGAGAAGTGTTCCTCTCTGTCCTGCAGAGGATTCCGCTCTGTGCGCTGGCCTCGCAGTGGCTCAGTTTCCGCCACCGGGACAATTCTTGGCGGTGGTTTGTTGGATGGATGCATCGACATCTCCGCAAACTTCTTTTCCACTGCCGTCTACACGGCTTTACCAATTAGGTTCGAGAGCTGCATGAGGAATGATTCATTGAATGAACCACCAGTAGTTAGCACAGATCTACTAAGTGGGGGTGGCGCGGTGCCCAACGCAGCTGCTGCCGACGGTGTTGTCCCTTCCGGTCCCATCGTCGACGTCTCTGCCGGCCTGGGCATACCCCACGCCGCAGTGGAACTGGGGGTTCCGCCGAGCTCTCCTACCAAGTTCCATCGCAAACCATCTGAAGCCATTGAAAAGTCTCACGTCTTAGCTTGATCGAGTTCCCACAGACAGCGCCAATTGTTTCGACCCAAAATATTACCGACGTCAAGAACAATGCCTAAAAGCTTGAATACCTTCTTGACCTGCGCACAGAAACACGTTAGAAAGGACCACCGGTGATTTTCCGGTGGAAACCTCTCCGATGCTTAAGTCAGTAAAGCGTATGGGGTTTCTTTTAGTAAGCAAAGAAGGAATGCACAAAGAATGACATACCTCTCCCAGCCTTGGGGCTGAGATATTTATAGCTTTCTCCCTAATGGGGACCCCAGCCTGGATCTCAGGTACATGCCGCGAATCAAGGATTGTTACGTAACCAATTCTGACAAGTGGTCCCACTTGTCTCCTTGGTGGGGATCAGAAAGTCAGGTCTGCCCTGATCCTATTCTCCTTTTCTGTCAACAGCTCTGGTGCCAATCCTACCTTAGCACTATTTTCCAGAGATCATCTTCCAGGTCGTCTTTGTCAGGCCAGGAAAGTTCTCAAACCTTGACTGTCTTCGCCAGCTCGGCCTAAAAGAGTCTAATCGGCTCTTTCTTCAAGACCAGCCTGACCATGCCTCCTTTTGGTCACTTTGGATCAAGCTTACAGTCCTGACTCATCTCGAGCCGACCTTCTGATGACTCTTAGGCGTTTCCTCCGAAAATCAATCCAACATTATCTTTTCCAAGGAGGAAATCAGGTCTTGCCTTGCAAGGAAGACCTGACTAAAATTACGGGTCACTCCTGGTCTAACCGTGTTCTCCTATCAATTTTCCAGATCAGGTCTACCCGCACCAGGTCTGACCTACTCCTGGCCCATCACTGGCAATGGCGGTTAGTTATATATATATATATATATATATATATGTGTGTGTGTGTGTGATATTAATTATTTTTATTTAAATTCTAGTTTATAAATTTATATTTTATTGAATTTTGTAGGATATTTCAAACAATGGTACAACTGTTCATCAACCTTCTAATGATACTGCTCCAGTGGCGGGAGATAATGATGGTACACAATCACCTAAAAGTTGTAAAGAGAAAGAGTCTACTAAGGTGTGTAATTCAAAGTCTCTAAATCATTGTCGAAGCAATTTGATGTTTATTGTTTCTTTTACTTTTTCTGTAGGAAGGTAGAATAATAAGTCGTCTGCTGGAAACCACCATTTCGGGGTATCGCTAGATGATTTTGAACCTATTGATTTATTTCCACAACTTATGGATGAAATTGTGAGGAATTCATTAAAAGAACACTCACAAACTGAGCAACGCATTCATGGTCATGGGCTAGATCTCTATCAAACTCGTGTATTGTTTAATGTGAATTTATATATGTTATTTTAAGAATTCATTTGTATTGTAGTGTGTATTATATTTTTATTTATTAGTTTTCTACTTTGTTAATCTTCACCCCCTCCTCCCATCTCACACACACACACACAATCGTGTTTGTTGTTTCTTGTTTTTTTTATATTCCTTTATCTATCACTTTACTAAAGTAATATTTATTTTTTGATAGATTGTTTGTTTATTTTTGATTTAGATATGATTTTAGTTTATGAATTTTGAAGTAATTTTGTAATTTTTATAATTAGTTGGCCATTGTCCCCGGAGAAGAAGATAATATTATTTTATCTAGACCTTCCTTTGATGTAATTTTGTGCGGGATAGAAGATAATATTCCAAATGATGGGGAGCTCTACTCAGAGACTATTCCTGTGGTCCAAGATCTAAATGTAACTTTTTTTATATAATTAATTTAGATCATTTTCATTATATTTTTGTTTTTGATTTTCCAGTCTAGCAAAGTAGGATATACTTAAGGGGTTGCCAATTTATATTCAAATGTGGGTGGGAGCATGATACGATATTCCGATGGTGACCCTCATAGAAGTATGAAACTTAAGTCGAAACTGGTTGACCCCAGCATGACTATTTCACGCTCCATATGCCCTCACGATCCTCCTAGAAAACTCAAACGATTGATGAATAAAAATACCACTGTACTAGGGTTATGCCCATTGGGTGGTCGTTTTTGGAACAAAATTGATGAGGATAAAGCAGTTGAGTTCAATAAGTGGTTGCTTAAGGGCCGACTTTTAAATCCAAAGATATCTGAAAATGGGTACCTCAAATATTACTATTAAATTCGTTTTAATATGTATATTTATTTTGGTTGGTTCATTATTAATTTATATTTTGCTATATAGGATTGTTTTGTATAAGAAGCAGTGCGGTGAGCTCAAACCAGGGTTCAACTTCAATGTAGCTCAAGTTAATGATAAATCGTGGTTCTTCGCACTTTCTTAACCTAACCATGTTCTTAATGAGACTGTAAGTATCATTTTTTTCTTAATTACATAAATGTATAGATGGTGTTGCTTTTGAATATAGTATGTCCTTAAAAAAATAGCAGTACTTGCCTTAACATAGCTTGGATGTTTGTTGTTCTTTCGCAATTCTTGTCTCTATACATTTCAGAATTTATAATAACCAAATTAAATTTCATATTTGATGTGTAATTATTGAGAGATGGTAATAATTTTGTATACTTTTAACTTTTGTAATTAAATTCTAGATTTTGTATGCTTTTAACTTTTATAATTGTGAAATAATTAGTTAACTTCAAGGTTTATGGTAATTATTGAGATAAGAAATGGTTGAATTTATCATTTTCTTAAACTATGGGGTAGTTTTATAAATTTTTGAAATAATTAGTTTTTTATGCATAGATTAATTTAGTTTGTTTATTTTGGCTTTATGGTTTTAAGCATATAGATGTCATTTTCTATTATTTGAGGAAGATCGCATTTAAGTCGAAGTCAGATTTGTCCCAAAGCTTTACAACAACAGATGTGTACTTCGATCAACTCGTTGAGAATATGTATTATAGATATGTTTCTAATCCGTCTGCTTATGTGGTAGATCTTTTTAATCCTGTTCTTGATTATATTTTTGGTTACATAATGATTTGTGCCAAATCTTGTCTCAAAGTGGATCATGTTTTGTTTCCCATTAATATGGGGAATAATAAATTTGGTCATTGGGTTTTGGGTAGATTATCTTTTGGTGATAGTGTTATTTATGTTTATAATTCGGCCCGGACAGAGGAGATTGGTCTTAAGATTTTAGAGTTTATTAAGCGATACTCTATTATTCTGCCCAAGATTTTGGAAGCAGTTGGGTTCTTTGCAATGAGGAAAGATATTGATTTCAGAAGTGGTGCATTCGCTAGGAAGGATTACAATGTTCCATTTAATGTTATCTTTGTCGACAATTTACCTATTCAACGACCAGGGTATTATATTATTCTCTATCTACTTCCTTATTTTCCTTTTGTTTTAATATAATTATCTATTGTAATTGTAATCTCCATGTCACAGGGATTGTGGCATACACATGGTTTCTTATGCTGAGTACTTTATATTAGATTTGGAGATCCCGGTGGCCGATTTTGATGTTAATATTCACAGGAAACGACTTGCTTGTTTGTTGTTCAATCATGGAATATTCAAATCGGACAATGGTTATGTGAGCGAGGAGCAGTCCGTAGGGATGTTACGTGAAGAATTTAGAAAGAAATTATCTTGATTTAAGGATTATATAACTTAATATTTGTTTTGTAATTTTTGTTTTTGCTGGGGTTCCCGCAATATGTTATGTTATTACGCAATTTTATTTGGAGACATTAGCATTGTTAGCTTGGTGATAGAGGATTGCTGCCTTTAAAACTTCATGTATATAAAGTACCAACGAATTCATTGTTATATTTTTCACTATTAATTTATAAAATTTATTTTCTATTTTATTTTTATCGAAAGATGGCTGGAGTGTTTTAATTAGTGTTTGTTAGTTATTATTAAATGTAGGTATGTTTAGCTTAAGTTTTAGGGCTACCTTGTAATTATTGAAAGATGATTTTTTTTCTTCGTTACTTTTTTGTGTTACTGCTTTTACTTTTTAAATTTTGATAGTAATTAGGTTAAGATTTAGGAGTATGTTTTAAATATATTGAACATTCATGGAGGTGTTTATGTAATTAAGTTAAAATCAATGGTAGTTTGTGCTTATTTAGAAGTCTTATCATTTATTGTTGTTTTCAAATTGGTGTTGCTATTGTTTGTTTGTTCTTCAATTTTACAAGTAGTTGGTGCAAACATCAGTGTGTAATTTACAAATATTAAAATATTTATGGGTTATTTTGAAAATTAATATTTGTTTGTATTGCTCAAGTGTAAGAATATTAAGTTATACTTTAGGGGTTTGGAGTTATTTCAAAAGATATGTATAACTAGGTTAAGAACTATGGTAAATTTGTAATTATTAAAAAATAGAACTATGGTAAGTTCATATCTCTCTATTTCCATATTTACAGTTTTGGATCTCTCGGTTTTTATATTTATAAATTTCATATAAAGCTTGTTGTTTTATCTTTAAAATATGGTATCTGGATCTGGAAAAACAAATCCCAATGTTGGTTTCAATATCCACCCTACATCAAGTCAGATAATCCAACCACAACCACAACTTGTTACTGTGAAGCTCTACAAAGATTCAGAAATTACGCAATGCCACTCACCTCCACAATTGGAACGTACGTTGTATTCGCCACTCAATGGAGCTCTCTAGGGATGAAACTTGGTTAATATCTCTATAACATCCACAATAAGTCCCCATTAAAACAGTTTTTCAAATCTCTAAGTTTAAAGTCCTCTGCTAACACGAACTTTGTCCTATCCATAAATTACGACAATGCCACTCACTGCCACAACTGGAACGTATGTTGTGTTCGCCACTCAAATGGAGCTCTCTAGGGCTGAAACTTGGTTAATATCTTCCATAAACCCACAAGAAGTCCCCATTAAAAAAGTTTTGCAAATATCAAGTGTAAAGCCCTCTGCTCACACGAACTTTGTTCTATCCGTGCGCGGGATGGCAGCCTAACGTTGCATATTATTCATACTGCCCAAACGAATTTTGAATGACACCGAACTTGGTCGAAAGTTGCCTCATGTATCTAAGAGAATTTCATTGATACATCTCAACATTTCTACTTTGGTAAGAGTCTCTGCTCGCCCATGCCGGACCCTGTCTCACTGTGTCCGCCCAGGTCCTGTTGGCAGTATTTAATGCAGGCTCGCTCCAATGTTTTGGGATATTGTGTCTTATCTTATCAATGTAATGCAGGAATATGACTGGAATCTTGTTATAAAATGATCCTACTTTTCAATTTTTATATAATATTTAGTTTAATATTTGGGTGTATATTTTTAATATACTGAAACTTGATTGTGGTATATTTGTAATTAAGTTAAAAATGAAAGGTATTTGTACTATTCTATTATAATTAATGTTTATTTGTACAACTCCATTGTAATAACATTATATATTTTACCTTAGGGCTTGTTTATATTTATTTCATTAACTAGATATAATAGGCTAAATAATGTGGGCATTTGTATTTATTAAAAGATTGTGGGTCAGGTTTAGTAATTAGTGTTAGCGTCTATCGTTCAAATTTATCAGAAACTCACCTTATTATAAAAATTACCCATATATATTTTAGTATTTCGAAAGGTACACACTAGTAGTAATTACAAAAATTACCCAGATATATTTTAATAATTACAAAATATCTATAATATGTAACCTAATTATACTTAATTACCTAATATTCATATATCTGAGCATTACAAATAAACATTAGTTACAAAAAAGCCCAGATATTTTTCAATATTACAAATTATACATGATATTTATTCTAATTATTTCTAAATTTAAACTGCAATAGAATAATAATTTATATTCAACCCATCCTTGTTCAATAATCAAACTACTTTGAGTTTATTTAATTTAATATTCTAATATCAGAAGATTTCAACAGACATGATTACAAAATCAATCCAAACTTTAATATCAAACCTACTGCCAACAAATCATCCCATGATATTAATTGAGATAAAAAATTGAAACCAAACTTTCAATTCATCCCTGAGAAAAACACACAGGTGTACACAGTAATAACATCAAACCAAATGCCAATGAAATATTAACTAAAACTACCTATAGATTTTTAAATACACATGTTTGTGGGGATTTCGACATGTTTTTTTATTGTGCCCTTTTTCTCCACATTTGCTGCAAATGTTGTTTTTTTTTGTTTTTTTTTTTAACTCCCCACTTGAAAGGTGTCTTTTCTTCTTTGGCCATCCACACCTTATCGTTCCTTCAGAGGGGAGGACTGAGCATTCTTGTACTTCATTTGAAACTACTTTCATCACATCACAACATGTAATTGGGAACACAGCTTCTTCATATGTTGCTATCATAATTTCTTTTAGATAGTACCTTAAACAATGTGGGATCGGATCTTCGTGATTTCCTGCCAACACACTCAATGCATGTTCACATGGGAGTTCATCCATTTGAAATCGGTTTCACGTACATGATTTATTTTTCATGTCAACAACACAACTTATTAGCCCCTTGGACACTTTATACATTCGATCGTTTGATTTTTCCACCTGGTATGTTTTTTACAAATACAACAAAAATAAAATTAAAAATATCTTTTATTACATAATATTTGTTTATCAATAAAAAAGATATTCCAACTGACTATTTTTCCAAAACATAATTCAAAACATTAAAACGTACTGTTTGCTGCAAGGATAATTTATAGTTCTGCTCTAACATTTCCTGCCCTCGCTTGCTTAAGGTTGTGAAAGTGGAATTAGCCTCAGCTTTATTTTTCACATTCCATTGTTGTTGCAAATCCTCAATGTCTCAAAAAGCGTAGTTATTGGTAGCTCTCTGGCAACCTTTGTCGCTGCATTTAATGACTCCGCTGCGTTTGATGTCATCGCCAAGAATCTGTTACTAGAGCAATGTACCCGTGCCCATCTGTCAAATCCCACATTATTTAAATAATGTGGGATTCTATCATCTATAAGTTTCAACTCTGTCATGTGATGGTTGAACTCGTCCTCTGTATATGACTTTTCTGCTGCTATAAATGATACCCTCATTGCTTGTGTTTTTGTTTTGAAGTGTTTTTCCAGGTTTTGCAACAAATGATACATGCACGCGCACTGGAAAGCCTCTGGATAAACCTAGAACAATTTTGAATAAAATACAAATGTAAAGTATTTACATAACTTATTAATTTATTATGTAATAAACTATTTACGCAATTAACATATATGTTCATCTAACACTTTACATTTTCAGAAGATAATGTATATATAAATGATTTACGTGTATTTGTCTTGATTTAAGTTAGTATTCTATTTAGTTTTTATTATTATTTTAGGTATAAGTTGGATAAAATGAGCTTATTTTCGTATTTTCTTATCTCCAACTTATTTTATTATATTTATTTAATTTTATGTTTATTTTAAGTGTTTTGAGGTATTTAGGTTTGGACTTAGTCAAGGTTGGGCCAACGATTGGAGTTTCGTCAAAAACGGGGCATGATTTGAAGAATTTAGAACTGTCAGACTTTCTATAACGTATTTTTATCTGTAACCGTTCTAGAAAGACCTGC
>BMAC01000682.1:122505-139780 GCA_014905375.1 Phtheirospermum japonicum | reverse complement strand
TTACCCCACCTCGCCACCAACCATATGGGATGCCACCCACCGATGATCTAAACTTTGGAGACCCACAAGACGACAATCGTCAAGAAGATCCACCGATTCTTGAACATAATCAAGCGCTTAACGACGGAATCAACCAAAGGATCAATAACGAAGAGAATCAAGAAGGAAACCAGTTCCTCAATAATCCAAACAACGTGGAGCCCCAAGGCCAAGATAATCGTCAAGCAGTGATTCAAGGAAATCAAGTCAACCGTCCACAGCACTTTAGGAATCGAGAGGAAGCTCGAGCATTCAACGCTAGTGCAAATGAGGAGTTCTTCCGCAACCAAGTTGGTAATGGCGGGCCCCAGCCCCAAAACAACCAACAACGCAATGAGAGTTTAAATCGGGAGCAAGCACCGAACCATTTCCAAAATAGACGAGGAGGACGGCAGTACTATGATGGCGAGGACGACGATGCACTAGACGATGAATATGAGGATGAGAACGAGTTTAACGAAGATAATTACTATGAGGATAGGGACGATTTTGGAGGGAGACGTGCGAACTTTGGAGGAAGACGTGCTCCTCGATATCAACACGTCCGAAAGCAAGGTGACCTCGCATGCCCAACCATTGGACCATATAGCTCAGCAATTGTTTTAGGCCAAGCGGCTAGAAACTACAGTTTGAGGCCCGACGATTTGAATAGACTACCTTCTTTCTATGGTTTGCCGAATGAAGACCCACTCGAGTTCGTTCGAGAATTTTACATAGCACTCTCTGGAATTCAAGATCACGGACTCAGTGAAGGACAGCTTAGAATGAGATACTTYCCTAGTACCCTGAAAGATAAAGCGAAACGATGGTTTAATCAGTTGTAACCTAAGTCCTTAACAAATTGGGAGATGGTTTACAAGAAATTTGTGGGAAGATTTTACTCAGCCCAAACGACGACAAAGTTGAGGAGGGAAATTTCCAACTTCGAGCAATTGGATGGCGAATTTTTTCACGAGGTATGGGATCATTTTAAGGAGCTCCTAAATGCATGTCCGCACCATGGTAACAATGATGAAATGGTCAACAATTACTTTTATGAAGGATTATTGCCGAATTTCAAGCAGCAAGTGGAAACACGAGCAGGAGATTTCGGGGGCTTAACCACAGAAGAAGCACGAGATATTTTTGAATTAATAAGTGACAAGTCGAGGCAAACAAGTTCAAGGCCTCGAAAACTTAGAGTGAATGAGTTTTCAGTTGCGCGAGCGGAGGATGACAAGATCGATAAACTTACAAAGCAAGTGGAGTTGTTGACGAACATGATGATGAAGCAACAWTCGCAACCTTYRCAAGAGACATGTRGAATTTGTGGAGCATTTGGACATGGAGCGAATGCGTGTTCGGTGACTTTTGACGATGAATCGAACATAGAGGTCAACGCCGTGCAAAATTTCCAACACAACAATTCTGGGCAGAAACCCACAAACCAATTTCATGCACAGCGTGATTCTCCTTTTTTCAAGTGGGGTCCTGAGAACACACATTATACGCCGATGAAGCCACAGACCGACCCACGGTACCTTCCTCCACCACCACCGCCTACAAAGGGGCGTCAAATCCGGTTAAGCCAGATGATCAATTGTTGGTGTGGCAACAAAATCAAGTGACTGAGACGCTCATTAATAGAGAGCGACTTGTAAAAGTGAATGCAAAGATATACGACCTCTCAAAAAGAATGAATAGTATTGACAGTCTCTCCAAGATAGTGCATGATCTTGTTAAGAGTGTGGAGAGGATTGATAGGACGATAGGACAAATGGCGACTGACATTGCGAGATCAAATAAGGAAAAGGATAAGTTTCCGAGTCAAACGGAGCAAGCCTCAGCGATTAAAGTCCTACGCAGTGGAAAAGTGATCGATAATGGAGTCGAGATAAACATCAAACTACTATGAACTAAATCTAACATATGAATTCTCAAGAACAATAAGATCAATCTCAAGATTCTCAAGCAATAACATAGCAATAACCAATTATCAACTAATTATCAAAAATAAAGCAATAATTAAATTAATCATGAACAAATCATCACCAAGCATGAATAAGAGAATAAACGCAGCAACTAATTAATATTAAAAACTAAAATCCCAGGTCCAAAACTTCAGCGATTCAACGTTCAAATCAATCGAAATAACTAAACGTTCAAGAACTCAAACGAAAACAATTAAAATCTAGAATAAACTAAGAATTAACTAAAGTTTAGAGAACTTATTAAGTAGCTAAAGGTGCTGAAGTTGCTCTGAAAATCCGGGTTATAGATGGTTGATCTTGGTCGAGAAATCGGGAGCTTGAACGAACGTCTTCGTCTTGGTGCTTCGGCCTTGAATCTTCGACTTAGATCTTTAAAATATGTTGTAGGGTGTTGAAAATAGGTTTCTCAACCCTAGGTAGGTGTTTGGGTCGTGGGTATGTGTTTAAACCGAAATATGAAGGGGTTTATATAGTTATTTCATGACTTGGCGCACAAGAAACTCTAAAAATTACGATTCTGGGCCGTCGCGTCGATCGACGTCGGTTCTGGCGTCGACTGACGCGAAACTGGTCGACGCTACGGAAACCGTGGCAGGCGACGTCTATTCGACGGTCAGTCTCCGTCACGCTGTATTGCGTCAACCGACGTGAATGGTCGATAGTGCGCCGCAGCGCTCGACAGGCTCGGCCGACAGCGCCCGGCAGCGCTCGGCAGCTGTCGGCAGCTCTCGGCAGCGCTCGCAACGCCGGCGCACCGGCAGGGGTCTCGGCAGGCGCCCGGCGTGGCTCGGCAGCGTCGGCAGCAGTGTCGGCATGGCTCGGCAGGTCTTTCTAGAAACGGTTACAAGTAAAAAACCGTTATAGAAAGTCTGACAGTTCTAAATTCTTCAAATCATGCCCCGTTTTCGCCGAAACTCCTATCGTTGGCCCAACCTTGACTAAGTCCAAACCTAAATACCTCAAAACACTTAAATTAAACATAAAATTAAATAAATATATAATAAATATAAGTTGGAGATAAGAAAATACGGAAATAAGCTCATTTTATCCAACTTATACCTAAAACAATAATAAAAACTAAATAAAATACTAACTTAAATCAAGACAAATACACGTTAATCAACTACCCCACGCTTTATTTGTTTGTTCGTCCTCGAACAAACGATAGATTCAAAGTATACAAGAAAGAAAATCAGCTCAAGCAATGAGTCGTGCCATGCTACGTACATAATTTTGAAAATATAGATACAAGTAACGCAACGTCAAACACTCCATCCTTATTACATTGTCGCTCCAAAAACAAAATCATGCATCCTCTCAAAAGGGTAATAAATAAGGGGTGTTCACTCAAAAGCACTCAAGCATTGCTGCATAGGACGTGTATACACTCAAATCATACAAATACATGCACAATAAATAAGAACGGAAAATCAATCTCTTTTCAATCGCAAATTAAGTGTGTTGTCAAAACTAAGAATCGGAAAAAGGTCTTCGCGGGTTGTAATGTAAGGCTCTTTGGACGGGTATGGAATATATAAGTCGTGTGGCTAAATAACCCCCCCAACTAATCTAATCACGAAGCAAGATGCTTCACCTCGTACAAAAGAAAAACCTCACTTAACACTCATATCGTAGCCTTTAACATAGGCTATTCCTCAACTCGTAAACCGTAAAACCGACTTGAAGCTCAAACCACTTATTACAACTCAACTCCTTGCCTTTTAAGCATTAGGCTTCATAACAAAATAAACAATAAAACATAAGCCTTCATTAGCGCGTAGGCAATGACTATCATAATTCACCATCCTTCTTGTTTCTTTTTTCTTTTTCTTTTTTTTTATAATCCCCTCTAATTCTTTTTTATGGGGTCGTTCTTTTTTTCTTTTTATTGAAGGATGGTGATCCTTTATTACAAAAATTCATAAATCCCTTGTAAAAACTCCAAAACACTAATAACCAATAAAAATTACCAACTCCTACCCCACGCTTTTAATGGGTTGTAGGGGTCGACTCAAAAACACTCATGGCTATAGGCATGGATTATCTGGCTATGAGGGGCTCATTCGGAATTTATAGTGGCTAAAATATATGAATATGGCCGGAATAGGGTTTTATATGTGCCTTAACGTCATTTTCAAAATCAACTACACACAGCGATTTCAAAGAGATCTCAAATCAAAACTCATTCAAGCACATGCAATGATGACAATCACTCAGGCTACTTACAGGCTTTTTGCATGAAAAAGTTTTGAATTGACGCTGCTTTTAAGGTTTCGCGAAATCAATTGCGTTCAAGTACCATTTTACAAATATATAATAATAATTTGAAAATTTTTATGCACTTATGCACGCTCAAAAGACAAAAACCTCAAATCATACTTAGCTAACTTTGACAGGCAAGCCATACAAACACAATACAGCGCAGAAATAGTGATCAATCACGTAAAATTTAGCACTACAAACCCACGAAAAATTTTAAATTTGCACAAATTTCAACTATAATTCACACTCAACCATCCCCCCCTTTAAAAATGTGGCAAACTCCTGATTGCCATAAATATAAAGAAAATAAAAGCAAGGGAGATAAGGAAAACATCCCTGAAAACTCGATAGTTGAGTCTTTCCAAAATATTTGTGCAATAATCCTTCGTCTTGAACTCGTGATTGGAATTGTCTTGAATTAAAACGATTGTAGTCAATTGTGTTGCGCGCAAGTGCCCGGTGGCACATCGTGTGGAATTGATTCGGCCGGATTGCGGCTCATCAAAAGGTTGCCGGACTGCGGCTAAATTGGGTCGGATTGCGACTCGATCGGCGGAGATGAAATCGTAAAATCGGATTTCCTGCACATTAACACACACATAAACGCACCACGACAATTGACACAATAAAAACAAAAATAAACTAAAAAAATCGAAATAAAAATTAAAGAAAAACTAACGCTTGGGTTGCCTCCCAAGAAGCGCAACATTTTACGTCGCATGCTCGACGCGTTTCAACGATCAATACTCGACTTGCGGTGGATCACCTAACTCCACCATGTCATTTGCTTGAAACTCCTTCTCAAATGTTTCGTTGGGGTCCATAATCGCAAGGTCCGCCTCCAATGTCACGAAAATCAATACCAAATAGCATTTAGTTTTATTATTGTTTTAGGTATAAGTTGGATAAAATGAGCTTATTTCCGTATTTTCTTATCTCCAACTTATTTTATTATATTTATTTAATTATTAATTAGTTTATTTTAAGTGTTTTGAGGTATTTAGGTTTGGACGTAGTCAAGGTTGGGCCAACGATAGGAGTTTCGGCAAAAACGGGCATGATTTGAATAATTTAGAACTGTCAGACTTTCTATAACGGTTTTTTACTTGTAACCGTTCTAGAAAGACCAGCCGAGCCATGCCGACAGTGCCTGCCGACGCTGCCGAAGCCACGCCGGGCGCCTGCCGAGACCACCTGCCGAGTGCTGCCGACAGATTGCCGAGCGCTGCCGAAAGCTGCCGACAGCTGCCGAGCGCTGCCGGGCGCTGTCGGCCGAGCCTGTCGAGCGCTGCGCGCACTATCGACCATTCACGTCGGTTGACGCGAAATATCACGTCGGTTGACGCGAGAACCGACGTCGATAGACGCGCCTGCCACGGTTTCCGTAGCGTCGACCAGTTTCGCGTCAGTCGACGCCAGAACAGACGTCGATCGACGCGACGGCCCAGAATCGTAATTTTTAGAGTTTCTTGTGCGCCAAGTCATGAAATAACTATATAAACCCCTTCATATTTCGGTTTAAACACATACCCACGATCCAAAACACCTACCTAGGGTTGAGAAACCTATTTTCAACACCCTACAACATATTTTAAAGATCTAAGTCGAAGATTCAAGGCCGAAGCACCAAGACGAAGACGTTCGTTCAAGCTCCGATTTCTCGACCAAGATCAACCATCTATAACCCGGATTTTTCAGAGCAACTTCAGCACCTTTAGCTACTTAATAAGTTCTCTAAACTTTAGTTAATTCTTAGTTTTTAGATTTTAATTGTTTTCGTTTGAGTTCTTGAACCGTTTAGTTATTTCGATTGATTTGAACGTTGAATCGCTGAAGTTTGGACCTGGGATTTTAGTTTTTAATATTAATTAGTTGCTGCGTTTATTCTCTTATTCATGCTTGGTGATGATTTGTTCATGATTAATTTAATTATTGCTTTATTTTTGATAATTAGTTGATAATTGGTTATTGCTATGTTATTGCTTGAGAATCTTGAGATTGATCTTATTGTTCTTGAGAATTCATATGTTAGATTTAGTTCATAGTAGTTTGATGCATGCTAGTTAATTAATCTAGAATTTACTTGCTTTAAAATTCCTAGATTAATAATTCTTAGATAATTTAGTTTTCAAGCTTAGATTAAGTTAATTAGTTAATCATAATTAGTTGATACTTTTAAATTTATTAGTAGTTTATAATTCCAAAAACCAAATTTATACAAGTTCTCGTGTTAAACATTGTGATTAAACAAACATTAAAAATCCCGAATGTCAGTCCTTGAGAGACGACTCGAGTTAAGCTTGCCAACCCTACACGCGATCCCGTTATTTTGCGGGCCAGCTATTAAATTTCTGATAATTATTTATAAAGTAGGCACACGCAAATGCTCGAATCAATAAACCTATTTGAACAAGGTAAATATGTAATTATATACTAACAAATATATATTTCTTCGTACTATTACTAAGCATATTTAAGAAAATGAAAAAATAGAATATAAAAACTAACCATACAGTTTATATTACTTACAAAAACATTTAGTCTCCTCTCTATTATACACAAAACACCTAAAGTTTAATTATTTCAATTTTATATTTCAAATGTACAACCAACGCTACTTACAAAATAAGCTACTCATTCTTTAATAATCCCACCACTCACTCAATATTGAACACAATTATTTTCAAACTTACAAATTATAAACACACACTTATTACAAAACTAATACCTTAATATCTTAGTTATTAAAAACTGCCCATGATTTTAAACTTCTATTCCTACATTTGATAATCATATCAATACAACAATTAGAAAAAAAGTCCAGTCGCCTTTCAATATTTACAAACGCCATTCAATATTTACAAAGTACCCCCGCTACGTTTGAATGTTATACTACTAAAATTAAAAAAAAAGAAATAACTAAAAAAACCATCATACCTAATTTGAAGCTGGAGATAATAATTATATTTTGATTTACAATATATATATATATATATATATATATATATATATATATATACACACACAACTATTACTGTGCTTATATAGAAATACCATAAATTATATTTTTAATTATTTTAAAAGGAATACAACCAACATGATTATATTTCTGTCTTTTCATATTTTTTTTACTATAAAAATAGGCCCATTAAAAATAAATACTCGTTAACCATAGGTGCACACAACTTATGAACAATAATATATTACTAATCTAGAACTTGAATATAAATATGCAAAATTTATTAGCCTGGCCTTTGTAATAGCTTTTACTATGCTTTTATGCTTGTCGGAGACGATGCACATTCCAGGTCTAGCACCAAAAGCTGACTTAAGTTGTTCGAAAAACCATCCGTACGACATATCATTTTCAGAATCTACTACAGCAAAAGCAAGGGGAAGAATGTGCCCGTTTGCATCCTGAGTGCTAGCTGTTAGTAGTGTGCCTACATACGATGCCTTTAGAAATGTTCCATCAACAATAACAATTGGCCGAAAATGCACCCATCCTTTTATCGACGCATACAATGACATAAACACGTACCTAAATTTGTTATTATCCTCATCAATGCTAAGTCGTACATTAGAGCCTGGATTTACCTTCACTACCTCCTTTAGATACTAAGGTAATATCTTATATGATTCGTCCGCTTTGCCTTGAATCTCATCCATTGCCTTTTGTTTTGATCGCCACGCTTTTTGGTAGTTTAGTTTTACACAATGAGCATCCTTCATATCTCTGATTATATCAACCGGAGTATACACCGTCTTTGGATTGCAATTTTTTTAATAATATCTCCTACAATATTTGAAGTGGCCTGACGTTGGTTGTTCATTCTTGTGTCTGCAGGACAAGTATGGATATTTTCCATCTCTCTGATCTTAAAAAACTGGATTTGAAAACACGAGAAGATTTGATAAACCAACCACAAGAAACGTCTATGCATTTGATTTAATATTGCATCTTACATGACTTCTCCACTTTGAATTGGAATCTTTCATTAATAGCATAGATACTCAGAACCTTTTTCAACACTTTGTTATTCTTAAACATCTGCCCAACTTTAATATCATTCTCCAATAATCTATCACCTATTCCACCCATGCCCTTGCACTGTTCAAGATTAAGGTTACAATTTGTTTCTTCTGCTGCATGTAACATTGATTTCGCCATGATATTTGCAAAATCTGACAAAAAGTCCTTTGTTTTGTTCACGTCTACCACTATGTTATTTGGCTGAAAACCGTACATTTGCACTTGTGACAACGTTATGTACCTGCTGTTGTTGATGCACTTCTCCCATTGACAATGAGCCTAAAACACCCTCTCCTGCACTCATTTTCGAAATGCATATTGGAAACATAGTGTAATCTTCTTCTTTACGCTTTAATTCCCTGTAAAACTGCAGGCTATTATTGCACTGGATAGTGATGGGGGGATAACCAGGGCTTTAGTTGATACTTCATATCTAATGAATCCAACTCAAGATTTATCTTCAACTTCTTTGCAATAATATTTTCGAACTCATCAATGTACTTTGGGGATTCATCAAAACTTCACAAACTTGAAAGTTGGAGTAACTATTGTCTGAATCTCATTTTCCATTATATTGTATGATTGTTAGCAATGTATCCATCATGGGATTCTGCACATAATGAATTAACAAATGAGCACTAAAAGAATCATAACCATAGATTGTAATTAATTCAGCCTTTTTACATCATCACAATCTTTTCAGGTAATATCATCGGTTAATTATTAAAGATATATATATTACATCATATCAATGATTATGCATTCATATTGATTGTTCAAATTAGTAAATAAAACCAACGAAACAACCAACTAATTTTGTGAAAACTAACATTGCCGATATTTAACATATATAAATATTAATATTAGAGTTTCAAACAACAGGTTTAAAACAAATAGTTGAACGACAATCCTTAATTAAACGATGAAATAATTATGAAATTCGAGTTCAATATAAGTTACTATGTATTTTAGAGTTTAAAACCTCATATTGAAGTAATACTAAATTCAATTTTCTTATATTCACACAATACATTACTGAAATTTGTAATCAGTTCATTTAACATAAATATTCTTATATTCTATAATTAATAGTAATTCACGACATTAAAGGGGTAAACTCTACGAATCATCGTTTGTGATTCTTCTAATAAAAAACTCAACTACTCTGATGAACCACAATTGCAAAAAAAAAATAAATAAATAAACAATAATAAATAACCAAAAAAGAAAAAAAAAACATACATCAAAGAGTTTTATTTGTCATGTTTTAATTGATATAGATATTCAATCAGAAATCATACCTGATTCAACTATGACTAGAGGTTCTTCTATTCTGTATTTTTTTTCCTCTTCGCCTTGTACGGACAAATTGATGCTTCTTCAGTGTTTTTTTTCGGGACAATTCCCATATAGTCCAAAATGAAAACATTATTTCCTAAACAATCCATTGAAAATATTAATTTTCCATTTACTCATTAATTTTCCATTTAATCAAACTTAATACATAAGTGTACAAGTTTACCCTTATTACCCAATTTTATTTTATTTTTAATTTTCTTGTCCTTTCTTCCAGTTTTTTAAATAAAATTCATATTAATTTTATACTACCCATGGTCGAATTCCATACTACTCATGTTTTCAAATAAAATTAATATTAGTTTTATACTACCCATGGTCGAATTTCATACTACCCACATTTTAAAATAAAATTCAGGGTCAATTCATATATAGACCATTAGTGAAATATTTCTTTCGAAATAGTTAATTGAAATCTCTAACTTCCCACTTAATTCAAAATATAATTTCAATTTTTCTTTTCTTTTTCCTTTCAAGTCTAATCCATCCAAAATTCATACTATTGTGTATTAATTTCATACTAACCACCAACCTTGGATAATTATAATTCAATGTACATAAAAAAATGCATACTACATTTAGAAATTATATACTACATTTATTACATTGAGAAATTAATTTTATACTACTAGCCAATCTTGGATAATCATAATTCTATACTACATAAAAAAGAAATTATACTACATTTAGAAATTATATACTACATTGAAAAATTAATTTCATACTACCTATCAATTTTGGACAATTATAATTCTATACTACATAAAAAAATCATAGATAAGTGAGATTTCATCATCATTTGATTTTGAATTGAGAAATTGAGATTCTGGTTATTGTTGTTAGATTTGAGGCTTTCATCCATTTATTATGGGAATTTAATGGGATTGTATTTGTGAGTGTGTGTGGACCGTGTAATGGGGGGGCTGCTAACAGAGAAAATGAAGGGGAAAAAAAGGAAAGGGAAAGAGTCAAGGGATGATTAGGGTGGACCATATTAATGAGATATATATCAGTTTTTTTTTTTGTTTTGTGTTTTTGTTGTTGCTCCAAGGGGTATTCTAGATATTTTAGATATAATTTGTGATTTAATAGGATAGACAAGATTTAATGGGAAAAAAAACAATCTTGTTGTATTATATGGGAATTTATGTTTATCATAATGTATTATATGAGAATTATTCTTTTTTTTTTTTCGAACTTCAATTTCACATTTAATCTAACTCCAGAAGACATGAACGACAGTCGAAACGGTTCGTTCATTGGAAAACTAATGGAAAAACTGACTGAGAAGAGAGAAGTAGTTTTACCGTTTTTTACTCGTATATATGAAAATCTTTGCGGTTGAATAGGTATTATAAATATATTTATTTTGAATGCGAAAATTGAGTTTTATTCCTTCAAAATTGGTAGTTATGTAAATTACCCGATATATTATGCCAATATATCCACGATAATAGTAGACAAATTACACATATTCAAATTTTACAAGTTCATATAGATTAAATTAAACTTATGAACTATTGATATATATTCTATAAAATCAAGTGAAAATCGATTCAATATTTAACCAATCAATTAAAAAAAAAAAGAAAGAAAAAAAGAAAAAGAAAGAAAAAAAGAAAAAGAAAAAGAAAAAATAGAGGCATGAAGCGGAAGAAACCTAAACATAGGCAAAGAAGGATCCAGAAAAACCTATTCTCAATATACCGAATTCCGCGCTTGTACGCTACTTTACGAGGGCACTAATATTCGGCTCCCCAACGCTATATAAACGCACAACCCCCCATTGTCAATTTCATCCTCTGTTCTGTTCTTCCAACTTTCTCAATAACAAACTGTTTTCCAAGTTTCCGAATTCCTATCGCGCCGCTCTCAAGGTACGATCTCTTTTCATCTGCCTTCGATTCGTTTGGATTTTATTTATCTGTTAATTATGTTTCTCTTTCGTGTTTGATTTGATTTGGTCAACTCGATTAGGGTTTGAAGTTATCCGTTTTTTATTTGGTTCCTTGTGTTGGTTCTCTGTTACGCCTTTTAAATTCTAATGGTGATAGCTGTGTTGGTTTCTTCTGTATTTCTTCTTCATAACATAATATTTGGGAATAAACATCTAGCATAAGAAAGACAATTTCCTGTTCCGAGATTTTAGATGAAGACGATTATGTTGATGTGATTTTGCGGTTTTGGGATCAAATTTGTAATTTTATAATAGTGGTTGCACATACAATGATGGGATTGCCAGGAATATTTTCATCCCTTTCTAATATTTATTGGTATATGATTGTTGGTTTACCTTTTTGGTTGTAAACATGGATTGATTCTCTATTTTATTCAAACTTCACTATGCAGATGATAGATGGATTTTGTTGAATTGTGTCCATCAATTTTATAGCTCAAAATAGTTTCTTTTGTGTGTTTCAGATGCAGATCTTTGTCAAGACTCTTACAGGAAAGACCATCACTCTCGAGGTCGAGAGCTCGGATACAATTGACAATGTGAAAGCCAAGATCCAAGACAAGGAAGGTATCCCTCCGGATCAGCAGAGGTTAATCTTTGCCGGCAAACAGCTCGAAGACGGCCGGACACTCGCCGACTACAATATTCAAAAAGAATCAACCCTCCACCTCGTTCTCCGTCTCCGCGGTGGTATGCAGATATTTGTCAAGACTCTGACCGGCAAAACCATCACTCTAGAAGTCGAGAGCTCGGACACGATTGACAATGTCAAAGCCAAAATCCAGGACAAGGAAGGCATCCCACCGGACCAGCAGCGTTTGATCTTTGCCGGTAAGCAGCTGGAGGACGGTAGGACGCTTGCCGACTATAATATCCAAAAGGAGTCGACTCTTCATTTGGTGTTGCGGTTGAGGGGTGGTATGCAGATTTTTGTCAAGACGTTGACTGGCAAAACGATCACTCTGGAAGTGGAGAGCTCGGATACTATCGATAATGTGAAGGCCAAAATCCAAGACAAGGAAGGTATCCCACCGGACCAGCAGCGTCTTATATTTGCGGGGAAGCAGCTGGAAGACGGTAGGACGCTTGCCGACTACAACATACAAAAGGAGTCGACTCTTCATTTGGTGCTGCGGCTGAGAGGAGGGATGCAGATTTTTGTCAAGACTCTGACTGGGAAAACGATCACTTTGGAAGTGGAGAGCTCGGACACTATCGATAATGTCAAGGCGAAGATTCAGGATAAGGAAGGGATCCCACCGGACCAGCAGCGTCCTGATATTTGCCGGGAAGCAGCTTGAGGACGGACGAACCCTTGCGGATTTATAATATTCAGAAGGAGTCGGACACTTCACTGCTCCGTGGGGGTTGTTTCTTTTGAAAAGATTGAGCAGCAGCGAGCATACATTCGCTGAGTTTTCTATTGTGGAGAACTATTTTTTAAATAAAAAATGTTGGTCAATAGCATTTTAAATTACATTGTCCGTCTTTTTTTCCTCCTATTGATTTATTTGATTTTGGTGAATTTTATGTGAGGTTTGGCTAAAAAAGTTTCAAAGCGTCCGATTCCGATAGTTTTCATTTTAATTTCACTATATTGGCAACAAAAAGGTTTCATATTTATTAAGTTAACCAATTCATTAAAAAAATTTCAAAAAAAAAGTTTCATGTTTTTATATTATTTTATTAATTTTTAAAATTTAAATATTAAATTGATGACAAAAATCTATCATGTTTTCATTTCTTTTCTTTTAATTAAATTAATAAAATTTTATTTAATAAGAAATAAAAAAAGTAATAAATATATAAACATAAAATGAATCATAAAAATTATAAATTGATATAATAATTTATATGAAATTTTATTTTTAAGATTCTAATTATAAAAACTAATAAATTCGGGGCAAATTATTAGTTGGACCCGGATGCACCTTATAAGGTGCACCCATTCTCACATATAAAAGCAAATTACAAATTTACACGCGCCCTTCTTCATTTTTTTTTTTTTCTGTCACACGCGCTTCTCTCTCCAGAATTCTTTCCCCAATCTGAACAAAATCCGAATCGATTGCTTCTGTACAAATTCTTTCAATTCTAAATGGACTTGAATCTGTTACAAGTTCCAATCGACGCGAATCGGATTGAGGGTAAGTTATTTTTTGAAGTTGATTTATTTTCGTATTGAATTAGGTTTAAGCTATTTCTATTTTTATTGCTGTAGCTCTTCCGATTTGTGTTTCTACTGCAATTATTCCGGTTTCTGGGAATGGTGTGAGTTCGAACAATGATGAAAGTAGTTCTATTACAGGAGCAGGTATATGATTTCTCCTTTTACGATTCATGAAGGGAATGTGTGATGATCTGTGATTCTGTATGTGATGATATCTGAAATTAGAATGTGATGATATCGACAATTAGAACGTGATGATATCTGAATGTAGAATGTGATGATATTTTAGTCTATAGGTGATGATATCTGAAAGTAGAATAATCTGATGATATGTCAGTCTATATGTGATGATATCTGAAAGTAGAATGTGATGATATCTGAATGTAACAATGTGGATGATATCTGAATGTACAATGTGTGATTATACCTGAATGTAGAATGTGATAATATGTCAGTATGTATTTGATGCCATCTGAATGTAATATATGATGAGTTGTCTCAGTTTTATGTGATGATATATGGTATTAATACGTGATTAATATTTGTATTAATTACATATTTTTGGTTTGTTTTATTTTTTTTGTATTATGTAGTGAATGATGATAGTCAGTCAGCTGAGAGAGCAATGCGTGATGATGATTTGGTTGGCACACTACTGCAGAAACAGGATACGAAGGCGCCTGATTAACGGCGGTTCTGGGAAAACCGCCGTTAAATTTGTTTTTACGGCGGTTTTCCATAAAACCGCCGTTAAATGTATGTTTTAACGGCGGTTATCTAAAAACCGATGTTAAATCAATCTGTTAACGGCGCTTTTCTGGAAACCGCCGTAGAATCTACGGCGGTTTTAAAAAAACGCCGTTAAAACTTCAACATTCTACGGCGGTTATTTGAGAACCGACGTAAAACTGGAGGCCAGCTGAATTTAACGTCGGTTTTAAAATAACCGCCGTAGAATGTTGAAGTTTTAACGGCGGTTTTCTTAAAACCGCCGTAGAATGTATATATTAAATAAAAATAGAAATCACAAAATCCAAAGCCACGTCATGGATCCTGGTGCTCGTTGATCTATTGATCTCTACCGTCCAATCAAAACAAATCTCTTGATCTCCACCGTCCATTCAAAACAAATGTATTGACCGACCCCCTTCCTTCTTCTTTCCCTCTTCGTCTTTTTTCCTAACCCTAATCAACCTCCCTGACGCTCAGATTCTTTTCCCCTCTTTTCTTCACTCACGTAATGGTCCTGGTGGTTTGTATTTCATGTCAATTGCCAGATTAACTCAGAGTTAATTTATTCTTTTCTTTTCCCCTCTTTTCTTCACTAGTCGACGATGGTGGCGATCTAGACCACGCGCCGCCAGTAGATCCAGATCGATGGAGGAAGAAGACTACAGCGATGTGTGCTGCGTTAAATGCGGGTCGGGTTAACGTCCGGCGGAGCTTTTGCTTTGCGATAAATGCGACAGTGGATTTCATCTTTTCTGCCTCCGCCCAGTTCTCACCGCTGTGCCCAATGGGCAATGGTTTTGCCCATCACTGCTCAAATCACACGAATACAACGAGTATGTAAATGGATTCTCTGGTTTTATTTATATTTTATTTTAATATCTGGATTTGATTTTTATTTTTCCTATATATGTTTAAGAATAATGTAATGTTTATCCGCTTAATTTTGTTATTTCCTGTTGTAGAATCGAAATCAGAGATATCCCCACAGCATTAAGCCTTTGATTTCTTTTATTTTTCTGGAATTGATTTGGTAAACTCTTCTGTGAATGTGATTGAATGAATCACGAACTATAAGTGTTTCAATGTGATTTCAATGTCTTTTTTTTTTCCTGGAATTAATTTTTCTGGAATGATTTAGCTTCTGTGATTTCAAATTATGATTTCTTCTCTGTGTTTATGTTTCGATTTATCAGAACATACATAATTTTATATCATCTATTTATCAATTCTCGTTGTGCTTATATTTTCCGACTTAATCCCTCATTTTGCCTTCAGACTTCTCACTTGGATGATAGCGTTGTTGATCCTTCCCTGAATTCGGCCATTGTCAAAACCTGTTGCTCGCTTGAAGAGAGAGAATCTGTTGTCGCCGCCGCTGCAAGGGCTGCCAGCTTACGGCCTGCTCCATCACCGACCTTTGGGGTCCCTGCGCCTCCCGGCCCGGCTGCCCCGACAGCATCCACCGTGGTGAGAAAGGGCACACATGAAATATGCGAAAGATCAGATTCCTAAAGGTGGCTATTCGATTACTCTTAGTCCACCGGCCACACCAGATTATTCCTCATGGTTCACTAAGGCCACATTTCAGAGGTATTTTTTTTTTCATTTTCTAATATATGATCTCTTATGTCAATTTACATTTGGTGCAAGTTTGAGCCATTATTACTAGTAAATCAACTTGTGTTGTTTCCATTTTTTTAAATATTTTTTATTTTTGCTGATGGGTGGTTTGAGTTGAGACTCTTGAAGCCAAGATAACTGGAACTCTGAATAATATTCGAAAGACAACTGCAAATGTAAGATGCCACATTTTTTCTCAGTTTTATGGTTATTATCTTTTCATGACTATCTGAGTAATTTCTTAAAGTCTGGTCACTGGGTACATTATGATTAGTCTAGTCGTTAATTTCTTGTTTTGTAAGTAATAAGATGATTGTGGAGGGAAAAGGAAACAAAGGAGGATGTTTTAATCGAGACGGAGAATGGTGAAATTTGGCGTCCCTCGTACGATGTTCGTCGCAAGGATCCTCACGCAGCTATATCTGGAATTATGGGTAATTTCTTGGTTTCCTCTTTATATACACACACACACACACACATATATAAATTTAGCGCTGATTTAAATCAAATATATCTTTTCATCTTTGAAAGAAACATTTCCTAGTAAATTTCATGGACAGTCATTGAAAATCGAAACGAAGAATAATGATAGCATCCAAATAATGCATGTATTAGTTCTGCTGAATGAAGAATTGTACGCGTGCTATTCCTTAATAAATATAGAGATGACACGTTCACATGTGCTTTATCTACTTGTTAAAGCCACTCTCTACTCTCTAGTATATGGACTTTAATTGTTAGTGTAAGTGGGATTTTTCGATAAACAAAGGATTTTCTTATGTTCCCGCCAATTGTAATTGCTGCTCGACTGGGTGTTGGAGGCACGGAGATGTTAAGTAGCTTTCTTGCTGCAGCTCCTCCAGAGCAGCAGAAACATACACTGGGGGAGCGTCTTTATCCGCTCGTTGCTCATTATCAGGTCAAAAACTTTTTTAATGCATAGTGTCTTGCATCTTTTATCAGTTCTATTAACATTTTACCCACACATGGCTAAATAGAAAAATTTAATAGTCTTAGTAATTTAATTGCCAAAAAAAACACTAAACAAACATAAACACTTAGCTTAGTGACTTATTCTAATTACAAAAAACATGCATAAATATTTATTTTTATATTTGATTTCTCACGTGGCAAAT
>BMAC01000682.1:62893-92693 GCA_014905375.1 Phtheirospermum japonicum | reverse complement strand
GAGGAGGGCGGGATTTGATGGGATCCCCGCATTTAATGCAAACAGTACTTTGCGTGGTGAGCTGGAGCGTCAACCGCCCTAGGTCAAATCACACGCCACCACGTTGTCAGTTACGGAAAAGACGCTTGGGAACAAGGACCTTTCGTTGAGACAAACCGACACCACTAATGCCAATAATTAGGACTGTATGGCAGGCGGATATCTCGGGATTCTCCCAGTACGAGAAACCATAAAGGATAGAACGGCCTCATTTATTTCGAAAAAGAACCTTAGAATATTACAGATCTACCCAACTGTTCGGGGGGAGGAGTTGATAGGGCAGTATATATGCGCCAGACCTGGTTTGGGGTAGCTCTGACTCAGAGCAGTTAGACACATTAAGGGAGGACTAGAGCAGCTCTGTCTTAGAGAAAGACCTAAATAACCCTCCTACTGACGTCAGGAATCTCAGGAAGAGGTGATTATCGCTCGCGTCCCCTCCTGAGCGTAGTTATCTTGAGAAGATCACTAAGCCTGAGGATTATGCCGAGCTGAAGTTTCGGGGACTGACGTTTAGCCTGGTCTGGATGGCAGACCTGGTTTAGCCCTCTAAGAAAAGGAGCTCATCCTCACTATAACAAGATTTGATCTGTTGAAAGGCTGGAACATGGAAGGAAAGAAGAACTGAATGATTACAGGCCCTGGTTCCTTGGATTCTGATGAAATCTCAGAGCTAAGATAACGCAGAGTAGAGGAAGACCTGGAATAGGGAAGACCTATTTTTCAGACTCCCCAGGGGGAGGCAAGTGGGACCACTTGTCAGAATTTGTTGCACAACGGCCCGAGATTTGCGGCGTGTGCTCCTAAGATCCCGGTTGGGGTCCCCACTAGGAAAAGCTATAAATATCTCAGCCTCAAGGCTGAGAGAGGTATGTCATTCTCTTGAGAATTCTTGCTTTCTTTCTGAAAAACACCTCAAACACTTATTGACTTAATCATCGGAGAGGTTTCCACCGGAAAATCACCGGTGGTCCTTTCTAACTTTTGTTTGTGATGAAGATCAGGAAGGTGTTCAAGGTTTCAGGCAGTCTCAACATTGGTCATTTTTTTGGGTTGAAACAATAACCAATATAGTGGAATGAAAAATGAAATTTTTCCGTAATGTTTTCGTTGCCTAAACCGTAAGCATAGTAGTTGTTGGATGAAATAACATTCAAACTTCACTGTAACTAAATATTTACATTTGGGGTTGTGTTTTTTTTTTTCCGGGATTACACCACCCCCCCCCCCCCCCCCCCCCCCTTTCTAGGGTGAGCCTTGTGATTTCAGGTTGTTTATATTAAAAAATTCTACGAAAAACTAAAAATAAATAAATAAATTCATTTTTAAGAGTTTCTCGTTAATTGAAATTTAATGATTTATATTGTGTATGAACTTGAGTGCTATTATGCGTAGTTATAAAATTAGGTAATGATTTTCAACTTTTTTTTAATAAGTTGCAGCGCTTTTATTAAAAAAGGAGAAAAGTGTCCGAGTACATAGCAAACAATGAGAAAGAAACGAAAACAAGGAAACTAGCGCTTAATAAGAAGTCCTCGCTTAAGAAAACACTTTGAAACTTTGCGTAAATGAGTAGAAACTCCGTCCTCAGCCATATCCGCCCAAGATTGTCCAGAAGCGAAATCCATAAGGTGAAGGGAAGGAGAGAATTTTGGATCGTTGACAATGAAAGGAGTAGAAGACTCCTGTTGTAATTCTTTAATTATATCAATTAATTCCCGATCAGTGGCAGGTTTACGAAAAATAGGGGTGCTGTTGGCTGCCAATATCCGACTCGTCCACTATAATACATTCTTCATGTGCAAGAAAGGCTATTGGAGTATGTTGCGCTGAAGGAGAGACCTTATCGAAGAACCCATGTCCACCTGATTAACATAACTCTTGCTCGAAGAAGCAGGTTCCTTATAAAGCACAAGCTATCGAGAGGCATCACAAACTATCTCAGAAGGCTCAGAAGCAGTACGGTAATCCTGCCCTTCCGAATCAGATGGAGTAACAAGAGTATCAGTGACTTTAGGATACGTGTTCACGGGGACGAGAGATAATGGCTCGGACCTCGAAGTAGGCTCCGAGGTAGAAGGTGACGAAGGACCCGTGCAGTCTTCAGCCTGTAACACTTGAAAGGTGTTAGGATTCATCACAGAAGGATTAGTAGGCTCGGGAGTCGGGCGGTAATCCGTAGGGTTACAGACCTGATGCTCACGAGAATCGGAACGTCGACGAGAGCGTCTATTGTTAACCGTATGCCATTCAACGCTCACCATATTCTGAGCGGCACTAGTTTTACGAGCAGGACAAGAACCGACAAGGTGTCCCACAATTTTGAAAATCGAGCAGAAATCCAGCAGGTTCTCGTAACCTAATGAAATATAACCGTAATACCCCTCCCGCTCATGACCGTTTCATGCAGGGTATGTTCAAGGTTTAACTCAACCATCACATGAACAAAGTGTCCAACAAATACATTAAGAGAACGCTCATCAATTTGCAAAGGCGTACCAACTACCCTAGCAATATTCAAAATAAAAGACCGTTCCCAGTATTCAATAGGCAATTCATATATCTGAACCCAAACCTGAGAGGAAGCCGAAGGCACCTTATAGGGGTTGAAGTTCGGGGTCTTGTGGGTCTCCAAACCCAAGCAGAGGTGGATCTTCTTGACGATTATCGTCTTGTGGGTCTCCAAAGTTTAGATCATCGGTGGGCGGCATCCCATATGGTTGGTATCGTAGAGGGGTATTATTGTCATTTCCTTGCCCTCGGCCACCATTCGTTCGTCCTCCTCCTGGTCCTCGGCCTCCAATATGGGTAGTGTTTGACATGTTGGCCGAATTTGTATTACGATTAAATGCGTCGGGGGAATGAAAGAGTCTTCTCGGTCTCCCAACTCGTTCGATGTTGTCTATATATATAGCAAGTTCGTTTCTAAGACTTCGACGTCCTAGCATCAACAACAAACAACATCAACGCATCGAGTGGCAAACAAAGAACCTTTATACAAATAAACGGAAAAGCATAAAATAACACGAACAAACATTATCAAAACCTATTTCAGTCCCCGGCAACGGCGCCAATTTTTTTGATTCGAGCTTTTGTGTGTGCCTACTTTATAAGTAATTGTTAGAAATTTAATAGCTCACCCGCAAGAGAACGGGATCGCGTGTAGGTTTGCAAGCTTAACTCGAGTCGTCTCTCAAGGACTGACGTTCGGGATTTTTAATGTTTGTTTAATCACAATGTTTAACACGAGAACTTGTATAAATTTGGTTTTTGAAAATTATAACTATGAGATTAAAAAGCAATAACTAACTATCTTGAACTAATTATATTAAACTAATTAACCAACTATAATTAACTAGCATGGATTGAACTACGATTACGACTATCAAGCATATGAATTCTCAAGAACAAAATAAATTCTAAAATTCCCAAGCAATTGCATATCATAAACTAATTAACCAAGCATAAGCAATAAATGAACTAAGCATGAACAATCTCATCACCAAGCATTAACGAAGGTAAAACGCGGCAACTAATTAACTATTAAAAACGAAATGTAAGGTTCAAAGCTTCAGCGATTCAATGGTTCAAACAATTCTAATTATCAAACGGAAAGCAATAAATACTTAAAAACATAAATTAACTAAGAATTAATCTAAAAGAAATAAATAAAGTTTAGAGAACTTATTAATGTCTAAAAAGTGCTAAAGGATTGCTGTAGATATGGACTACGAACGATTGATCTTGGTCGATAAAATCGGAGCTTGAACGAACGTCTTCGTCTCGGTGCTTCGGATCTTGAATCTTCGACGTAGATCTTTAAAATATGTTGTAGGGTGTTGAAAATAGGTTTCTCACCCCTAGGTAAGTGTTTTGGGTCGTGGTTGTATCCTTTAATCCGAATTATGAAGGGTTTATATAGTTTTTTCATGACTTGGCGCACAAGAAACCCTAAAATCTGAATTCTGGGGCGTCGCGTCGACGGTGAGTCGACTGACGCGCGCTGGTGCTCGGCGTCGATGCTGCCTGGGCGTGCGCGTCGACTGGGTGCGTCGACATCAACGCTTCAGCAAGTTGCGTCGACATCGGTGCGTCGACATCGACGCTTCAGCAAGTTCCGTCGACAGTGCGTCGATGCTGCGTCGACTGACGCAGATCATGGCTCGCGTCGACGGTGCGTCGATGCTGCGTCGACTGACGCGGATCATGGTTCACATCGACGGAGCGTCGGCGGAGCGTCAGTCGACGCGACTGCGCGTCTGCCTCCGTCTCTCTCTATCTTTTGCTACTTGTTTCGTCGGAAAGCTCGTTCTCCTATTCTTGAACATCGAACTTCGTCTATTACGCATTGAACTCTTCCGGTTACTTAGCTGTAAGGTGAAGAACAACGAAATATCACCTACTTGCATCAATTACGATCAAAAAGCGGTAAAATAAGCTGGAATTATAAAAATACGAGATTAAGCTTAAATCGTCCAACTTATACTAAAAACAATAAGAAAAATAAACTAAAATACTAATAAAAATCAAGACAAATTCGTGCTAATCAGTAAGTAAGTAAATAATAATAATAATAATAATAATAATAATAATAATAATAATAATAATAATAATAATAAACGAAAACTATAAACTTAACACAAGTCAAATCTCAATAACCGAGTTAACGAACAACGAAATGAACCAACAAGTTCTCACGAGATCACTCTTTTCACTCAAGTGTATAAGCTATTATGTATATAGATCTCTCAAGTCACAAAACACCGAAACATTGTTCACATGGGCTTGCACGTAAATCACGCCGATTTCAACTAATAATGAGTTGAAAGGAATGGATGCTAAGGGATAACGGGTTGTAATGAGGCTAGGGCGGAGGGTGGGTAAAGAAAATTTATATAAGTTTAAAAGAATCGAAGAAACACACAAAGACACCTTCTAAGAAAAATTAAAAATATATAATAAAAGTGAAATAATATAAAAAAAATTAACGGGTAAAAACACTAAGGAAAAAAAATCTATGAACTAAGAAATACATAACACCTCTATCACTTATTGCTTATTCTAAAAATAAAATAAAAATATTCATAATAACGTTTTTTCTTCTTTTTTATTTCTTTTTTTTTTTCGAATGAAAATAAAAATTACATGTAACTGGAGAACGACTCGAGTTATCCGCATGACATGTGAAAATTACTCACCACTCTACTAAAATGACCTAAGAAAAATGAAAATAAATAAAAAGGCCTAAGAGAATACTAAATGACTCGCGCGACAAAAAAGAAATACATAACTACATGTGTTTCTTCAATTCAAGGTTCAAATAGGGGAAATCAAAGAATGGTTATTATGGCTTGTAATGCAGGTTATAATCAAAGAAAAAGGCTTAGACTCGAAATTGGTTTACTAATGGATAATTTAAGGTAGACTTATGCAAGGAAAAGGCTAATAACAAAGGGCTTAAACCTACCCATATATGGCTTCCAAACATACGACGTGTATAATCGTGCAAGTTCTAGAACAACCAACCATGTGTGACTCGCTCACAAGCAATGAAAAGAAACATAATTTGTAATGTATGCTCATAGGCTCATATATCAATAAAAATCGGGTTATACATGTTGAATCCCAACGTTGCCCATCTAACGATTGCCAAGAAAACACTTGCTTTTTTCTTTTTTTAGAAAGATATACTTTTATAAATATAATCAAAACTTTTCAAATTAACTTAGAAAAAGTATTATGCGTCATAGAAAGGTGATGCCTCCCAACTAAATATGCATGAACCTAAAACAATGAACATAAAACAAAAAGACACAAAAGCACCCCCAACTTAAAAGTTTACATTGTCCCCAATGTAAGAACCTAAAGTTGAACAACAAAACACACGGACCAAATGACACATAATAGATGAAATAAATAAATAAATAAATAAAAATAAAAGAAATTGCCTTTTTACTATGGTGACAAAAGATTTCTGAGGTGGCCGAAGTTGGTGTCGTAGAGAGCGTAAGCGTGCGAGCATGGTAGCTTGATGAAAAACTCAACATCTCTCACCCAAGTTTGTCATAATACATCTCAATATGAATCAACCTACACAAAATATTAAAGATATCACCAAAACTAACTAGTAAAACTACTCCTAAAGAAAAAATAATAAAAATAATAAAATATCGGGTTGCCTCCCGGTAAGCGCTTCTTTATAGTCAATTAGCTAGACCATCAATGGTAAAGCCTCATGAAGGCTCACGCAAAGCCTTGAAATTAAAATCTCTTGGGCTCTCCTCAACTCTCCCACCATGAAAGTGTTTCAAGAAATGCCTATTCACTTTGAAAATATCACGGTCTTTGCTTGAAACCTCTAAATTCCCACAAGAAAATCCCGTAGTCACAATAAATGGACTTTTTCATCTTGATCTTAACTTCATAGGGGACAAAAATGATCCAATGGAAGATAATAGCACCAAGTCCCCTAGTTGGAATTTTCTCGCTTTCTCAATCTCCTCATCAGACCGACTCTTAGCTCTCTCCTTGGACTTCTCACTCGACTCGGTTGGAACCATTCCTTGTGAAAATTTATCAAAGCATTCGATAGAAAGACAAGCATCATCTATAGCAAGAGCAATAGATATCTTAAAAACTACTTGTTCATCCTCAACTCTCGAAGTCAATATCCCATCATGCACATCAATAATTGCTCTAGTAGTAGTTAAGAAAGGACGTCCTAAAACCAAGGGTACCTCTACATTAGTTGGCATGTCAAGAATCACAAAATCAACTGGAAAAATAAATTTATGCACATTGACAAGTATATCTCTATAATACCCCTATGATGTTTAATTATCCTATCAGTCAATTGTAAACTCATTTTAGTAGGCTTAGGTTCACCTAATCCTAAACTCTTGAACAATTCATAAGGCGTCAAATTAACACTCGCCCCTAAATCCGCTAATGCTCGATCAACAGATACACTACCAATATGACAAGGGACACTAAAACTCCCTGGATCCTGAAGCTTTTGAGGTAGCTTATTTTGTACGATGGTGGATCGCTCCTCGTTCAATCTCACCATAGAAAATTCCTCAAGCTTCTTCTTATTTGAAAGGAGGCCCTTCAGAAACTTTGCATACTTGGGCATCTGCGAAAGAGCCTCAACAAATGGTATGTTAATATGCAACTGTTTAAAAAGATCGAGGTACTTACCGAATTGATCTTCCTTCTTATCTTCGTAGAGTCGACTTGGATAAGGAACTTTTGGCTTGTACTCGGGCACAACCTTCTTCGGCTCCTCGCGTGGGTGCTCCTCATCGGTGATGGTTTTAAGAGCTACGACTTCATTCCTTCTCAAATGTGGATCCTCCAAATTCCTACCACTGTTTATGGTAATAACATTAACATATTATTTTGAGTTTGGATCGGTGTTACTAAGAAAACTCCCTTGTGGCCTTTCGGAAACCATCTTTACAATTTATCCAAATTTGGACCTCCAAGTTACAGATAGAAGCTTCTTGATTTCTCATAGATGTTTCAGTGGAGGTGAAACGGGTTTCAGTTGTTTGAACAAATTTCATCATCAATTCTTCAAAATTAGGTGATTGTGGTTGTTGATGCTGTTGTGGCTGATCAGGGGGCTGGTTAGCTCTCGTTGGGATTGGTTGCTCCATGAGAAATTTGGGTGTTGCCTCCACCCGGGATTATAAGTGTTACTATATGGATTATTATTTGGATTTCGGCCGTTGTTGCCTACAAGATCTACTTGCTCAGAAGGTATTGAAATTGGGCAATCGTGATTCAAATGAGAATCTCCACAAGTTTCACAGAGAATTGGAGTAGGTGTGATAAATGTGTCAAACTTCTTACTCAGTGCCTCAACTTGGTCCACTAGAGTTATCATCGCATCCACATTATAGAGCCCATCCGGCTTGCTCATCTTGCCTCGATCCGGTTGCCACTGATATCCATTCATCACCATTTCTTCAAATAAATCATGAGAAACCTCGGGAGTCTTATTGTTGAGCGTTCCTCCCACTTCAACGTCGATCATCTATCGGGTTGACATCATCAACTCATTGTAAGAGGTTTAGACTTGCATCCAAAGAAGTAACGCATGATGTGGGCACTTGCGTAAGAGCTCCTTCAAGTGCTCCCATGTGTCGTACAAAGTCTCATTATCAACTTGAGCGAATGAAGAAATTTCATTACGTAGCCTCGCAGTCTTAGCAGGCGGGAAACATTTATTAAGAAGCTTCTTCGCCATCATCTTCCAAGTCATGATGGTCCCTCTAGGTAGCATGTTCAACCAATGATTGGCTCGACCAGTCAAGGGGAAGGGAAAAAGTCGTAGACGAATAACATCATCGGTGGCCCCGTTGATCTTGAAAGTATCACAAATCTTGAGAAAACTTGCAATATGGCTATTAAGATCTTCGTATTGTAGCCCCTCAAACTGAACTGTCTGTTGAACCATTTGTATAATGTTCGATCGAATATCAAAATTATTGGCATTAATGCTCGGTCTTACGATACTCGTCCGATCAAGTGATGGTTTGGCATAATCGAACATGGTGAGTGGTGTGTCAACCATCAGTACTTGTTGCTCATCTATTGCTTCTATTTTGTCTTCTATTTCTCATTTGTTGCTTTCTCCAGTGCACGCCTTTAGGCTTGAGTAAGCATGCACTAACGGAATTACACCTGAAACAAGGAAAGGACAATCGTGAAAAGCAAATGAGTAAAAAAAACATGATAAGAAAAATAAATTATTAGAGTAATAAAAATAAAGCTTTTCTAATATCACAGTTCCCGACAACGGCGCCAAAGACTTGATGACTAAAAAGCTACTCTATAAGAGTCTCGGCAAGTGTACCGGTCGTTTATAGTTTATAGCTCTAGAGCACAGAATATCGTTCCCACGAGGATTGTGATTATTAGTATTAACCATTTTTTTATTATTTAATCTAGCGAATAAAAGGTTGTTTTAATAATCTACTTAACTAAAAAAAATATGTAAATAAACTAAACAAGTGATTAAACAAGCCGAAAAGTTAGAAGTTATTTTTGAAGAATAAATATGTGAGAAGGATGTGTTTGAATGTACCACTATATTCACCTTGTGATTGTATCCAAATAAATCATCATAATCCCTTAAGTACTAATAAACCCGCATATTATTTCACTCTTTCAAAGACCGTAGAAATTCTCTATTTTAATTAAAACCTCGAGTTTCGAGTGAATTAATCCTAACCTCGAGTTGATTAACCGGAATCTCTTCATAATTAAAACCCCCAGGACAGCAACGTGAGAAACTAAATTTCCCTATTAGGTTTCAACCTAATCCGGAGGACTTATGTCGTCCTATATCTAGGATTGCATGCAACGCCTTCTACACGTGTGTGTTCTTACTCTTCTTCGCTTCATTTGATTAAAAGTAAAGAACAAACTCAAATCAATAAACCAGAATTATCGAGTTGAGAAAATTGTTAAAAAAAATGGCACAAGAAAATCGAATGAAAAATGTAAAATAATATAAATCAACCAATACACAAACACAAGTTAAATTTAGGGTTCATCTCAATCCAAACACATAGGGAGTTTTGTTCTTACTTGAATTAAAATCAAAAGAAGTGTAAAAAAATAAATCTATGAAAGGAGGAATCATGTTTACAAGTTTTAGTTTTCAAACCAAAGATAAAATTACTTCCCTAGAGAGTTTTCGAATTATTTGTGAGGTTTTCTTCTAGAACTTCTTCAATCTCTTTATGTACTTTTATTGCTTGTTGTTGTGATCTTCTAGCCTCCAAAATAGTGTTAACAAACATCCTAGGGATCTTATTTATATTTCCCCAAGTGTTTTCCTAATAGCCCTTCGAAAAATAGAGAAAATGGGCCCCAAAACTATAAAATTGCACAATTCGGTCAGAAACATGGCCAACAGGACGAAAACACTGCCAGAATTTCAAAAACACGGCCTGGGCATGTTTCCGAAATTGGCCATCCGGTAAAAAACACGGCCAGGCCATATTTTTGCCTGTCCTCCTCTTTAGTATTTCCTTTGCGCTGTGAAACATGGGCGTGTTTTAAAACACACCCAAGGCATGTTTTCCTTGATTTCTTGATATTTTAACTCCATTTGCGCCTTTTTACTTCCTATTTCGTCTCGTTGACACGTTCTCTTGTATACACGACTATCATTGTCCTATAAATTCACCCAAATTTGCTCCTCTTCAATGCTCCTACACAAATACAACCCAAAAGTGAAAAGAACAAGAAACACCATAATAACTGCCAAAAGACACACAAATAACTTTATATTAAACATAGAAAAACTACTAAAACCATGCATGAAGTGATGATTATCAGTCGATGGTGGCGCGTGGCTCTCGTCTTGTCGATCGACCAAGGCTGTCGACTCCACTAGTGGGTGCTCGTCAATGTCGCGTCGATTGACAGAGGCTGGAGAACCTCGGCATGTCAATCAACAGTTACTTTCAACGTCAGTGTTGGTGCTACATTGACGATGCATCGATTGACGGTAGCTCTGCGTCCCTCATCCGATCTTCATCGTTACGAAGTTGAAACAGACAATAAAATGAAATTAGAACGACAACTTGCAAAATGAGAGAGAAAAGGTGTTAAATGGGATAGACGAAACGACCTACAAAAATACTAAAAGGAAGAAAAACGAAATAAAATACGACCTAAAACCCGATATAACCTGCATGACAAAATGCAAAAACAAATGGAAAATACAAAAAAAAATGTACAAATCAGTGAGTAGTTGTATTTGGGTCAACTGATATATGTTTGGGGGGAGTAGTTTCATATTTGTTGCGATCAGTTTTATTTAGGTCGATCCGAGTATGTCTTGGTGCGAGAGGTGATCATTATTTGAGTCGGTTATTCTGATATTTGGGGTGATCTATTTTATTAGGGTCGATAGATACAAATATCTATTTGGGTGGAGTAGTCTGATATTTGGGGCGATCTGTTTTATTAGGGTCGACAGATACAAATATCTTAGATTTGAATATTTTCTTTATTTTTGGGGCGAGAGGTGATAATTATTTGGGTCGAGTAGTCTGATATTTGGGGCGATCTATTTTATTAGGGTCAACAGATACAAATATGTCCTCTTTAAATTATTATTTCTTTATTTTATTTTTGGGGTGAGAGGTGATAATTGTTTGGGTCGAGTAGTTTAATAATTAGGGGTGAGCATTTTTTTTTGAGCCGATCTATAAAACATTTGGTCTGGATGTATGATTTTATGTGTTTGGGGCGATATTTTGGAAAAGTTTGGGTCGAGTAGTTTAGTAGTGTAGGGCGAGAAGGGTTGTTTGGGTGATCAATACAAATATTTGGTATGAGGATTATATTTGTATGTTAAGGGCGAGGGGGTTAAGTTAGGGTCGAGTAGTTTAAAATATTTCAGTCGAACAATTTTGTTTGGGTCGAGTAGTTAATATTTGGTCTGAGATATATGTATTGTATTGTATTTTAGTATTTTCAACTTTGATTATTATTATATTTCATATTTATTTTTCAGAATAATTGGCTGCGGAGATGGAAGGAGGGACGGTTTTCATTAGAAAAAATAAAATATTTTGGGCAGATGTCATTGATGGCGATGATATCCGATCTATTGCAACAGATTGATCGATTAACATTTTTTGAGGTTTTCCGGTGGATAGTTGTATTTGTGGAAAAGTACTTATTGGTATTTTGCGTAGAGAGGTGGTGATGAAAAATCCACAAGAGAGGAGAAAATATGAGAGATGGTTCCATGTAAACCATACAAATATTCAATTTTCAAAATCAGAATTTTGCTTGGTTTCAGGGCTTTGGTTTGGGACATCCCGTTTCGACCCGAAGTCTGGAGATTTACAAATTCCACCTGACAGTTTATACAGAAGGATGTTTGATGGTGAGATCGTCCGTGCTCGAGAATTGTAAAAAAAGATTGAGGAGGGATGTTTCTCAGCCACACCTGATGACGTAGTCAAAGTGGTAAAAATATTAGTACTCATGTTATTGCTCTATGGGGTTGACTACAGGGCACCGGTAGATTTTTGGATGTGGGTGTTAGTTGATGATGTTGAATTGTGGGACACATTAACGTGAGGCAGGTTCGTCTTTCAGCGATTATGCCACTAATTTGATTCCATGGATCCGCATGTGTCTAAAGAATATCGCATCTATGGATTCCCGATTGCCACTTCAGGTAATAAGTGTGAGACTTTCCTATAAATTTTTTTGTTATTTCATAGTTGTGTTTTTATCTCATTGTTGTTTTATATTCTTATTTTTCGTTCATTATTTAAAATGTCAGTGGTGGGTGTATGAGAACGTTCTTGCCTTAGGGAGTCCTTTTAGGAAGCCATCAGGGACTGCGATAACTATGCCCAAAGGCGTGTGGTGTTGTTATTTTATATTCTTATTTGTCGCTCATTAATTAAAATGTCAGTGGTGGGTGTATGAGAGCATTCCCACCTTAGGGAGTCATTTTGGGAAGCCATCAGGGACTGCGATAACTATGCCCAGAGGCGTGCGGTAGCGTTGTTTAAAGATTACCCACGTCAACTTAGACGTGTTAAGTAGAGATGATGTAAGTTGTTGACGATATTCTTATTCTTAATAGAAATATGTATATGTTCCATTAAAATTTATTCATTGGATTGATATCGCCATCTAACAGTGCATGCAGATTGAGTCATCAGGTGTGGAGAGGAAACAACCATACATGGTTGATATTGACATGGACATATTGGATGGAATCCAATATTTTCATAGTGGTGTTAATGTCGGCGAGGAAAATGCTAAAGAACCAAAGATAAAAGTAGCGGTTAGATTGGACCAGTACGTACTTAAGTGTCACGATGTTATTGCCGAGGTTGATTGGAATCCTCCTTTATCGACCGATATCCTCCTGCAACTTCATCTACGAGCACCCCTCATCATTCAAGGATGACCTCTACTCCAGCAATGCGGACGAGCACCGCCTCTCCATCGAAGATGAGCCCACCTCTATCGGTAGTTAGATTTTATGGATTTCCTCTTTATTTATATTTTCATCATGAGATATATTTGATTTTGATTTTATTTCAACCATGACTCATCCTTTTGTATCCTCATCTCTGAAGAACATGATGACCAAGGCTATTAGCCAATTTGAGTCGGTTACATCTCGATTAACGACCATTAGTACAAAAACAGCTTTATAAAACAGATTTTCTACAACGGTTGTATCGACTACCTTTTAGATTGTTTGCCCGGTGGAATTCTCGTAATTAAAGGCGTAATCCTAGAACTGGTTTACAAATGTACCTTCTGGAAAACTAGAGACGGACAACATTTAGAAGGTATATTTTATACCCGTTCTAGTATGTTAAGTTTATAAAAGGTATATTTTACACCCGTTTTAGAATAATTAATTTTCAGAACGTATATCTTAAGTACCTTCTGAATATTCAATTATTTAGAATATATATTATAAAATACATTTTGATAAAATAAGATTTTTCATAACTTATTAATCTATATACGTTCTAGATATTTATAAATTTAGTTAAATTATCTATACTCTTTTACTTGTTCTCTTCTTTTTTACCCGCTAACTCTTTTTCTTCTAAATTAGGAAAGATTGCCCTAACTCCCGTGCCGCTTTCTCCCCCGATTATTCTTGTACCAAATCCCAAACTCAACATCAATTTGGTAGAGGTATTGAAAGTTAATCCCTAACTTCATCGATCCACCTCCATCGCTACCACCCGACGAACGATGTACTGCGAACGGCGGAGAGGCACCACTGACGGAGTGTGACGGCTGTTCTAGCTCGGGTTCGATTCTAAGATTGTTGTGGTGGCTGATTTGGCCGGAGAGTTTTGTGTCAGCGGTTCGTCTGAAATTGAGCGGAGATAGGATAATGTGTCTCGTTGTTTTGTCTGGAGTAGTGATGGGTTCAGATCGTGGATTTTGTGTACGAGCCAGGATAAGATGAATTATACTGCTGGCATTGACAAAAGATGTAACTTTAAGGCTTTAATTTTCTTGCTGATGCTTCTCACCTTGATAAACCAGCTCTGGTTAATTCTCTATTGCCCTGATTTGAATATCCTAATTTTATATTTTTTTTTTTATTTTAAGTTGAGAATACCAAGGTTAATTGGGCTTGTTTTCTGGGATTTGATGTTGTTATTAATTAAAGTATCAAATTTAAAACAATATGTTTGATAGACAACTATTGTTTAGTTCTTGAACCAGAGATAGATTTTGCAAAATCTTCTTTTTTAAATAATAATTATGTGAGAAAAATGCTAAATAAACTATTTCATCTCTTTTTTGATATATAAATATTATCAATTTTTTGATCCTTATTCATTCTTCTTTTCCCCTTCCTCACCAAACACAAACTCCAATGTCAAAACTATAGCAGTTGTGCTCATCAATCTGGAAAACCAATTGTAATTTTAATGTCCTTTTGGGTGAGTACCTTAGATTTCTGGATGTGCAAGTAGTAGGTAATAAAGAAGAAAGTAACACAATGTTGCTAAGAAATAATGTACTTTGGAGACGTGATGAGAGTTTTGACACCTTTAAATTATTTTTTTCTAGTTGAGTTCTTGATTTATGTTCTAATGCAACTTATTCTTCCACAGTTGGTTGACCTAGTAGACAAGATAGTTCACATAGATATTTCTCTAGTTGCTTTAAGGCTCGTTCTAACTTCTTAGGCTTTTTCAATAAAATGAAATTTTGTGATAGTATAATGACCTGTTTTCCTGTTTATGGGGTTATATTCTACAGAGCAAGGTTCCTTGAGTAAAACCTATCATATCTAAAGTAAACAATGCAAAAGCCGATCTTTTTCTCTTTGTTTCCTATTTTTCTACTTTCAGCATCCCACTGGTTATTAAATAGGTGAAAAAGATGGGGGTTAAGGCAGAAAATGTTGTCCGATTAAATACTATATGTTGAGGATTTTATTTTTGGAAATAATTTCTTATTTAATTGTTTGTTTTTTTTGGGCTCAAAATAAATTAGGGAACTAGATTTAAAATTTTATTTGTTTCCTAGTTTATGATTAGGACTTTAATTAGTTTTCTAAATTTTGTTTAGGATTTATTTTCCTTGTGTATCAAGACTAGGACTTTAGGACTTGTCTATTTAAGACAACATAAGACACGAGACAAATTAATTTTTACCACAACCAAGAGACGCACGGATTTCTGAAGCAGAGCACGACGCAAGACGCACGAGCAAGCGAAAAATATGAAAATTACTTGGAGTCATTGTTCGAGAACGACAAGCTATTCGAAGTTGCGTGACCAACGGAGAAGAGCTTGTTCAACCTAGGCAACAAGTATTTAGTATCATGTGTTTTGATACTTTAGTTTTCATATACTACTTAATATTTTTGTATTGATCGAAAAACAAGAAAGTAATATAGTTTTCGGGTTTATACACCCAAGTTCACAAGTACTTTTACTTGTGAACTGAATTTGTTTTATCGTGTTCTTAAATTTTATTTTCACTGCATATTTTTAATTTTACTCTTGTTGATGTTGTTAGTCAGTGTTGTTTAACATTGTTAACAACATTGTAAATCTGAGACTTATTTTCAAAAATCATAAACCTTCAAATTTTACAATTGGCATCTAGAGCGGGTTACTTAACCTTTTAAGTACTTATCCTTATTTGTCTAGGTACTATGGATGCAGAGACTGTTGATTATCTTGAAGAGTACGAGTAGTTGAGTGTTGACCATAAACAACTGTTTGTCAGTTGGGAAAAACAGGTACTCAAGGTCAAGGATCTTAAGATCGAGGTGGATAAACTGACTCACGAAAAGGATGACCAACTGAATATAATTATCCGACTGGAGTCATCCCTCACCAAAAAGGATGATGAGTTAGAACGAGTAAAGACCGAGTTGAAGAAGGTCCAAGAAGCCCTCACAAACCTCAACAAGGGCAAGGCCAAGGTGGATGAGATTCTGGAATCGAGTATCCCGAATTGTTCAAAACACGGAATTGGATACAAGCATGTTCAAAAGCCAATTTCAAGTCAAGAGATGAAGTCGACCAAACGCCACAAGAGGAGAAGAAGACAATACGTGTGGCATCACTGTGGTGAATCAAGTCACATACGACCACACTGCTGGAAACTTGTTGGCAAGCAAACTCATTTTAAAAGGTCGAAGCTGACTGCTGAATCCAATGTTGGTTTCCTGAAAACCAACACCAAAACCAACACCAGGTTAAAAAAGGTTTGGGTCAAGAAAAATGATATCAAGTGCAACATGATCAGTACCTCCCTGAAATCCCACGTCCCTGGAGCCTGGTGCTTCGACAGTAGATGCTCTAAGCACATGATCGGCTCGTAAGATCTCCTCTCGAATATTGTCAAGTTTCAAGGAGGAAAGATTAAGTATGGTGGAGGTGCAAATGGCCAAATCATTGGCCAGGGAACCCTTCATATACCTGGTGTTGCAAAGCTTGAGAACGTATTGCTGGTTAAAGGTTTAACGACGAACTTTATAAGTATTAGCCAACTGTGCGATGCTGGTTTCAATGTCAAGTTTACTCATGAATGATGTGAAGTTTATGACGAAGGCAATGCATGTATTCTCATTGTTCAAAGGACTTCAGATAATTGCTATCAAATCAATGGTGATGTGTTCTGCAAGCTGTCTCAATTGAGTGATGCCGAGGTGTGGCATCAAAAGCTCGGACATGTCAATTACAAGATGATGGAGAGATTGATCAAGAAGGATGCTGTGATCGGACTACTTAAACTCAACACTAAAATTGCTCCTATTTGTGAGGCGTGCCAGAAAGGAAAGCAAGTCAGGATGCCACATCCAATAGTACAAAGTCTCACTACCTCATATTGTTTTGAACTCCTTCATATGGACCTTTTAGGACCACTTGAAGTTGAGATTTTTGGTGGTAAAAGGTATGTTCTTGTGATAGTAGATGATTTTTCTCGTTTTACTTGGGTAGAGTTTTTAAAAGAAAAATCTGAGACTTTCGAAACATTTAGAAAACTTGCAAAAAGGTTATGTGTGAGTTTTAGTGTGAGTATAGATAGAATAAGGTCTGATCATGGGAAAGAATTTGATAATGCATTTTTTTTCAAAATATTGTTTCAAAGTTGGTATAACTCATGAATTTTCTTCACCCATTACCCTCCAACAAAATAGGATAGTCAAACGTAAAAATAGATCTCTTATAGAAATGGCTAGAACTATGCTTATTTCAAATGGGGTTGCTAAACGTTTTTGGGCAGAAGCAATAAACACTGCATGCCATATAATTAATAAGGTGTATTTTAGACCAGGGTCTTGTGTTACTCCTTATGAATTATTGATGGACAAAAGGCCAAATCTGAGTTATTTTCATATTTTTGGGTGCATTTGTTATGTGCTAAATGGAAGAAATCATCTTGCAAAACCTGACTCAAAGAGTGATAAATGTGTTCTCATGGGATACTCTCGAAATAATCATGCATATAGATTGTTTAATCTTAGAACCTGTTGCATGATTGAGTCGGTTAACATCAAGTTTGGTGATTTGATGAGTGGTTTTAAACCTGCCGAGGATAATGATCTGGTTTATGATCAAAATCCCCAAGATAATATCACACTTCCTGTAGATGAAAGTGCAGGTATTGAAAACAGAGATGCAGGTGCTAAAACCAGGGAATTGAGTGATGTTGGTACCAATGTTGGTTCTGGGAACACAACATCCGAACCAACATCAACTTCAGCCGCCGCAGAATAAGATTCTGATCCGAGTGTGGAAAGTCCAGCTGAACCCATTGATTTACATCAGAGAAATATTCCCTCAAGAATTTAGAAGAATCATCCTATGAGCCAAATCATTGGAGATCTCAATGAAAGAACTATAAGAAAGCGACAAATAAATTTCAAAGAGATGGTAAGATTTGTTTGCTTGTTTACTAATTATTCTAAGACTCGAGAATCTTTGTCTCTTTCCAAAACAGAGCCCAAGCGAGTAGAGGGTGCTCTTAAAGCCGAGTATATTGTAGCTGGAAGTGCTTGTACACAGTTATTGTGGATGAACCAAATGATAGAGGACTACGGTCTACATAGAAGAACATTAACTGTGCTCTGTGATACTTCTAGTGCCATTGATATCTCGAAAAATCTGGTCCAACTTTCTCGAATCAAACACATTGACATAAGGTACCACTTTATTCGAGACTTGGTTGAGAGGAAGATAGTTAGCCTTGAGCATATAGGAACAGACAATCAGCTTGCTGACATCTTCACTAAGGCATTAGATTTCGAGACCTTATCTCATTTGAGAAGAGATCTCAGTATGTGAATTGTACGAACCAATGTTGGTTTGTGATGTTGTGACACACCATATCAACATCAGTCACAACATCTGTATAATTTTGCATGCATTTTTATTTTTCTTTTCATACATAATCCAAATGCATTGAGTCTGGTTGAAAGTGTAATAAGGTCTTGTGTTTCAATAAAAGTGATGACAAAAAGACTAACCTGTTCAATTAAGTGATTGTGGAGCTTACCCGCAGAAATTGGTTTTCTCCTAGGTCCAAAAACAAGAGGTGTTAACAGCAATTGCTGAAGATGAGCTATTTCTCTTCAAATCTTTAAAAAAGGATGAAGAAAATCTGGATACAAATTGATCCAATCTTTAAATTTCACCTTCCTGAGCGATTTTGACGTAGTCATTAACTTGGGTTAAGGGGTAAGTTTCCATTGACTTCGCCTGAGGCAATGTTGGTTCATAATGTTGTCAGTAATAAAAGGCAACACTGATCGAGTCACTAAAGCCGTAATGTGATTTATTTTAACCTTTTTAGGTCATGAATTTTAGGCATCCAATAGTACATTCATACTTTAGGAAGATGCCTACTTGTTGTGTGAACTGTTGCTTGTGTTTTTGTCTTTCTTGAATTCTCTTAATTCTTGTTTTGAATCTTGCTAACCAAGTGTTTCAGTGGTGTTATAATCGGAGGATTGGACAGGTAATAAGAGGTTAATTTGGCGAGTGAAAAAATTTTTTGCAAAGAATTTGTTCAACTATGGTGATGGTTTATAAAAATCTAGCTCTATCTCGGTTTTCTAAGTAGTTGAGATTTGTGGTTTTTATTTCCAAAATTGAGATGATGGAGTAGTTGAGTTGAGATCGTGTGTCTTATTTTTAGAAAGAGTGGGGGAGTTATTTTTTTAACTTTACTTTGTTAGTATTTAGTAAGTTTTTCATTAGTAAGTCTTTAATTCCTTTCATTTTAATTTAGTTTAATTAGTTCTTATGCTTCGATTCATGCTTTCTAGTTAATTTAGAATAATTATATCAAAACAAATAAACCCCCCAACTTGTATGATGAATTGTATGATTGATTGTGTTAGAATTTGTGATGATAAGATTGATGAGATTTGTTGGCTAGATCTTATGGGTCTAGAGCCTAGAATCGTTGTGAACCATCAATTTGGTTTTTCCCAAGAGATCGTGGAGACGATTCGAAGCTCTAGAACCCTTGTTTTCTTAATTCTTTTCAAAACCTTTGATTTATTGATCTTCGTTCAAACCAACTCCTTGATTTTAAGTGTTTAGATTATTTATTTTTATTATTTTCTTATTCGTGAAAACAAACACAAGAGGAACTTCCAAATCAGCTTTTCTCGAGAGATCGACTCGGTTTAACTTACCCACCTACAAGTGATCGCGTACTCTTGCGGGCGAACTTTTTAAAATTGACAACTTTAAATAAAAAATAGGTGCATAAAATTTTGAATCATGATCATATACAAACATTTTAGATATATGTGATAAGAGCAAAAAGTTTTAACTATAACTATATACCAGAACTATAAAATAAATAAATATAAATATAAATATAAAACGTACTTAGCATTCCCGTCTGTCATAAATGCACTATAAGATGCCACTAAGTCTTTCTATTTTTTTAATAGTGCTATATCAATATAAGGTGAATTAGGGCCGGCTTAATTAGATTCTCCAGGCTTTCCAAAATACTTCTAAGTGACGGTGATGTAACGATTATATCAGTCTACTCCCCACCTACATTCGCATTAGACTCATCCCCACTTGTATCGATATCTACATGCACAACGCTCTATAAAGGAGTACGAACCTGGTATGCCAGGAAATGTGAGCCGAAGGAATATCAGATCTGGTTGGAGAAGACCGGCCTATGTACTGACTGAGAAACAGGGACTGCTAGGGAGCGTGGAGTTCAGGTAGATTTGACCTGGCCCCTTCTCGAGAAAAGGGAAGGGTTAGTATTTTCCTGGCCTGGCTTGGCGCCTCACCAAGTCAGAACTGATTTAACCTCTCCTAGAGAGAAGGGGAAGACCTCACTGGTCTGACCTTTCCTAGAGAAAGAATAGATGTTCCAGGTTGTAAGTAACGGCCCGAGATTCGCAGAATCCTGTTTTCGGGATCTCGGAAGGGCCCCACAATGAGAAACTATAAATACCTAGAGCTTCAAAGATGGAAGGTATGCAATCTGAAGCTTTTATCACTATTACAAAATATTAAGAATTTCCACCTTATCTGACTTAAGCATCGGAGAGGTTTCCACTGGAAAACCTCCGGTGGTCCCTTTCTAATGTGTTTTTGTGACAGGTCAGGGTTATTTCAGGTGAAAGCGTGCTCTCAGGAATGGTCAATTTATGGGGTGGAACAATTTGTTCCATCTGTGGGAGTTGATTCAAGGCTAAGACGTGAGAATAACACATGGATTCGGCTGGGCTCCGGCGGAATTTAGTGGCGGAACTGGGTGACACGCCAAGCTCTGCCACACCGATGGGCATGCCAAAAATGGCAGGGCCGAGAAAGGGGGGGCCATCGATGACCGAAAGAACAGAAGCAACGCAACCCCCACCGGGTGGATCGGCATAGTCTGATGGCAGAGTGTTGAATGACTCTTTGCTAAGACAACTGTCTGACCTTATAGGTAAGGCGGTGGAAGTAGCTGTGGAGCGAAAGTTCGCTGAGTTGTCGACGCCTCCTCATAAGTCGCCTCCGCCACTGGAAACAGACCCGCTGCCAAAAAATCAACGTATGGGTAGAACCCCTGCTACTCTTGATGAAGAGGATGGCCCTTCGGCGTCGGAAAGTGAAACATCGATCCAAACCAACCCGGACCTCGCTGAACAGATGCAAAACCTGCAGCAAGAGGTCAGGGAGTTTAAAAGGAAGATGGCGAGCACGAATGTGGTGCCGGCGTGGAGAGGTACGCCATTTACGGAGGCAGTTATGCGCGATGACGTACCGGCCTCTTACAGATCCATGGGCTTTGAATACAAAGGGACAACAGACCTGTGGGATCACCTGAGCTGATTTGAGATCGCAGCGGCTTTGCACAAATTCTCAGGCGCGGTCAGTGCCGAGTCTTCCCAATGACCTTTACAAAATTGGCCCAGCTCTGGTTCAGCCAGTTGCCGCCGTGCTCTATCAGAAATTTCGACGAGTTCAGCTCAGCATTTCTGCATCAATTTACCAGTTGTCGGAAGTACCGAAAAATGCCGCTAGAATTATTCAGCCTGAAACAAAAGGAGAACGAAAGCCTACGCACATATATCAACTGATTCACATACGCAAAACTTGAGGTGCCGTCAGCATCTGAGGAGCTCCTGGTTAACGCATTAGCACAGGGGCTCGGGAGAGGAGAATTTTTTCAATTGCTGTCCGTAAAGCCAGAGCTAAAATTTGGAGAGCTCTTGGAACGAGCAGAGAAGTACATCCACCTGGAGGAAGCCTTGAAAATCAAGGAAGAAGGAGAAAAGAAAAGGGACTGACACAATAGAGAAGAAAGGGTGCTGATGAAAAGGTCCAGGCCAGATCTGGTGGGAGGATGACCTCGTTTTGACAAATACACACCCCTGGCAACACCTCAAGGGGAGATCTTACAAGCAATAAAGTGGCACCCTGATCTCAAATGGCCCAAAACTTACTCTCAAAAACTGCGGAAAGAAAGATCTGACTGATTTTGCCGATACCATAATGAATACGGCCATGACACAGATCAGTGCACTCATCTGAAGGATGAGCTGGAGAGAATGGTGCAGGTTGGGCACCTCAAGGAGTATGCGCAGATGAGAAGACAAGAGCCTAGGTTTGAATTACGGAGGCGCGATCGGCCTCAAGGGAACATACATGAACAAGATAATGGATGAAACAGTGGGAGATGAAGTGACCAAGCCTAGGTCATACAAGGGTAAATCTTAATGATCACATGAGGCGAGTGGGATGAACATTCTAAACGAACCCAAAACAGCTATGTCCGAGCTGCAAAGCACCTGGTTAGGAGATCGCGAGAGGTGGGACAGATAATCCCAAGTCAAAGCATATGTTTCAGATCAGAAGATGAGAATGGCATCTTGGCTCCTCACATGGAAACCCTGGTCATAACAGCCACTATTGCAAATTACAATGTGAGATGGATAGACAGGGAGCTCGACTGATATCCTGTTCTATAATTTCTATCGACAGTTAAAACTGGATGTGGTAATGGAAGAGATGACAACTTCGTTAGTAGGATTTACAGGGGGAGCTTTGAAGCCTTTAGGGGCAGTGAAGCTTTTGGTAACATTAGGAGAAGATCCATATAGGTTAACTAAGACAGTGCGATTCCTGGTAGTCATCTCAGTGTACCATCTTCATACAATGTTATGCTGGGACGACTATCCCTGAGCCAGCTCCAGGCGGTCATCTCAGTGTACCATATGAAGTTGAAGTTCCTTGCTCAGGAAGGAAGAGGTGAGGTTAAGGGTGACCAGTATGCGTCCAGACAAGCGTACGTCGAGTGCATCCAACATAATGAAGAGGAAAGACAAAATAAGAGAGCCAAAATGGAGAACGCGATGCCAGAGCCAGCGAGAGGAGGGTTTAATGATGGTAGAGGTGGTCCCAGGGGATAATAGTAGATTTATGAGAGTGGGAACGACCTGAGCCCAGAAATTCTGGTAGACCGGGTCCAATTTTTGAGAAGCAATGCTGACGTTTTTGGTTGGTCTCAAGATCTAGTGGGAATTGACCCAGCAGTTGTCGAGCGCCGCCTCAATATCAGCCCTAGAGAAAATCCGGTTAAACAGAGGAAGCGTAACTTTGGCCCTGAGAAGGAGGCAATCATCGAAGCTGAAGTTGAAAAATTGTTGAAAGCTAAGCACATTCAGGAAATACAATTCCCTGAGTGGCTTTCCAACACAGTGTTGGTCCCCAAAACCCCGAAAGATTGGCGTATGTGTATAGATTTTCGGGATCTTAATCGTGCCTGCCCTAAGGACCATTACCCTTTGCCAAGGATAGACCAGTTGGTTGACTCCACGTCTGTTTGTGAGCTGTTAAGCACGATGGACGCCTCGCAAGGGTACCATCAGATCAGGCTAGCAGAGGAGGACTTGAAGCGGGTAAGTTTCATAACCCCAAAGGGGACCTATTGCTATGTGGTCATGCCGTTTGGGCTCAAGAACGCAGACGCCACATATCAGCGGTTGGTTGATAAGATGTTTAAAGCTCAGTTGGGAAGGAACATGGACGCATACGTCGATGAAATGTTAGTGAAGAGCGTGAAGGCAGCCTCGCATGTGGATGATCTAAGGGAAGCCTTTGATACCTTAAGAAGATACAGGATGAAGCTCAACCCCAAAAAATGCGCATTTGGGGTGAGAACTGGGAAATTTCTAGGGTATATGGTTACAGAAAAAGGGATAGAGGCCAACCCAGAGAAGTTAAGAGACATCATGGACATGCAGGCCCCAAGGAATATCAAGGAGATGCAGTGCTTGGCAGGCCGAATTAATGCTCCGAGTAGGTTCGTCTCACGCTCAGTTGAGAAAAGCCTATCGTTCTACCAGGCCTTGCGTAAAAAAGCTCGATTTCAATGGAGTGAGGAGTGTCAAGAGTGTCAAATGGTATCGGCAAAATCAGTCAGATCTTTCTTTCCGCAGTTTTTGAGAGTAAGTTTTGGGCCATTTGAGATCAGGGTGCCACTTTATTGCTTGTAAGATCTCCCCTTGAGGTGTTGCCAGGGGTGTGTATTTGTCAAAACGAGGTCATCCTCCCACCAGATCTGGCCTGGACCTTTTCATCAGCACCCTTTCTTCTCTATTGTGTCAGTCCCTTTTCTTTTCTCCTTCTTCCTTGATTTTCAAGGCTTCCTCCAGGTGGATGTACTTCTCTGCTCGTTCCAAGAGCTCTCCAAATTTTAGCTCTGGCTTTACGGACAGCAATTGAAAAAATTCTCCTCTCCCGAGCCCCTGTGCTAATGCGTTAACCAGGAGCTCCTCAGATGCTGACGGCACCTCAAGTTTTGCGTATGTGAATCAGTTGATATATGTGCGTAGGCTTTCGTTCTCCTTTTGTTTCAGGCTGAATAATTCTAGCGGCATTTTTCGGTACTTCCGACAACTGGTAAATTGATGCAGAAATGCTGAGCTGAACTCGTCGAAATTTCTGATAGAGCACGGCGGCAACTGGCTGAACCAGAGCTGGGCCAATTTTGTAAAGGTCATTGGGAAGACTCGGCACTGACCGCGCCTGAGAATTTGTGCAAAGCCGCTGCGATCTCAAATCAGCTCAGGTGATCCCACAGGTCTGTTGTCCCTTTGTATTCAAAGCCCATGGATCTGTAAGAGGCCGGTACGTCATCGCGCATAACTGCCTCCGTAAATGGCGTACCTCTCCACGCCGGCACCACATTCGTGCTCGCCATCTTCCTTTTAAACTCCCTGACCTCTTGCTGCAGGTTTTGCATCTGTTCAGCGAGGTCCGGGTTGGTTTGGATCGATGTTTCACTTTCCGACGCCGAAGGGCCATCCTCTTCATCAAGAGTAGCAGGGGTTCTACCCATACGTTGATTTTTTGGCAGCGGGTCTGTTTCCAGTGGCGGAGGCGACTTATGAGGAGGCGTCGACAACTCAGCGAACTTTCGCTCCACAGCTACTTCCACCGCCTTACCTATAAGGTCAGACAGTTGTCTTAGCAAAGAGTCATTCAACACTCTGCCATCAGACTATGCCGATCCACCCGGTGGGGGTTGCGTTGCTTCTGTTCTTTCGGTCATCGATGGCCCCCCCTTTCTCGGCCCTGCCATTTTTGGCATGCCCATCGGTGTGGCAGAGCTTGGCGTGTCACCCAGTTCCGCCACTAAATTCCGCCGGAGCCCAGCCGAATCCATGTGTTATTCTCACGTCTTAGCCTTGAATCAACTCCCACAGATGGAACAAATTGTTCCACCCCATAAATTGACCATTCCTGAGAGCACGCTTTCACCTGAAATAACCCTGACCTGTCACAAAAACACATTAGAAAGGGACCACCGGAGGTTTTCCAGTGGAAACCTCTCCGATGCTTAAGTCAGATAAGGTGGAAATTCTTAATATTTTGTAATAGTGATAAAAGCTTCAGATTGCATACCTTCCATCTTTGAAGCTCTAGGTATTTATAGTTTCTCATTGTGGGGCCCTTCCGAGATCCCGAAAACAGGATTCTGCGAATCTCGGGCCGTTACTTACAACCTGGAACATCTATTCTTTCTCTAGGAAAGGTCAGACCAGTGAGGTCTTCCCCTTCTCTCTAGGAGAGGTTAAATCAGTTCTGACTTGGTGAGGCGCCAAGCCAGGCCAGGAAAATACTAACCCTTCCCTTTTCTCGAGAAGGGGCCAGGTCAAATCTACCTGAACTCCACGCTCCCTAGCAGTCCCTGTTTCTCAGTCAGTACATAGGCCGGTCTTCTCCAACCAGATCTGATATTCCTTCGGCTCACATTTCCTGGCATACCAGGTTCGTACTCCTTTATAGAGCGTTGTGCATGTAGATATCGATACAAGTGGGGATGAGTCTAATGCGAATGTAGGTGGGGAGTAGACTGATATAATCGTTACATCACCGTCACTTAGAAGTATTTTGGAAAGCCTGGAGAATCTAATTAAGCCGGCCCTAATTCACCTTATATTGATATAGCACTATTAAAAAAATAGAAAGACTTAGTGGCATCTTATAGTGCATTTATGACAGACGGGAATGCTAAGTACGTTTTATATTTATATTTATATTTATTTATTTTATAGTTCTGGTATATAGTTATAGTTAAAACTTTTTGCTCTTATCACATATATCTAAAATGTTTGTATATGATCATGATTCAAAATTTTATGCACCTATTTTTTATTTAAAGTTGTCAATTTTAAAAAGTTCGCCCGCAAGAGTACGCGATCACTTGTAGGTGGGTAAGTTAAACCGAGTCGATCTCTCGAGAAAAGCTGATTTGGAAGTTCCTCTTGTGTTTGTTTTCACGAATAAGAAAATAATAAAAATAAATAATCTAAACACTTAAAATCAAGGAGTTGGTTTGAACGAAGATCAATAAATCAAAGGTTTTGAAAAGAATTAAGAAAACAAGGGTTCTAGAGCTTCGAATCGTCTCCACGATCTCTTGGGAAAAACCAAATTGATGGTTCACAACGATTCTAGGCTCTAGACCCATAAGATCTAGCCAACAAATCTCATCAATCTTATCATCACAAATTCTAACACAATCAATCATACAATTCATCATACAAGTTGGGGGGTTTATTTGTTTTGATATAATTATTCTAAATTAACTAGAAAGCATGAATCGAAGCATAAGAACTAATTAAACTAAATTAAAATGAAAGGAATTAAAGACTTACTAATGAAAAACTTACTAAATACTAACAAAGTAAAGTTAAAAAAATAACTCCCCCACTCTTTCTAAAAATAAGACACACGATCTCAACTCAACTACTCCATCATCTCAATTTTGGAAATAAAAACCACAAATCTCAACTACTTAGAAAACCGAGATAGATTAATTTAGAATAATTATATCAAAACAAATAAACCCCCCAACTTGTATGATGAATTGTATGATTGATTGTGTTAGAATTTGTGATGATAAGATTGATGAGATTTGTTGGCTAGATCTTATGGGTCTAGAGCCTAGAATCGTTGTGAACCATCAATTTGGTTTTTCCCAAGAGATCGTGGAGACGATTCGAAGCTCTAGAACCCTTGTTTTCTTAATTCTTTTCAAAACCTTTGATTTATTGATCTTCGTTCAAACCAACTCCTTGATTTTAAGTGTTTAGATTATTTATTTTTATTATTTTCTTATTCGTGAAAACAAACACAAGAGGAACTTCCAAATCAGCTTTTCTCGAGAGATCGACTCGGTTTAACTTACCCACCTACAAGTGATCGCGTACTCTTGCGGGCGAACTTTTTAAAATTGACAACTTTAAATAAAAAATAGGTGCATAAAATTTTGAATCATGATCATATACAAACATTTTAGATATATGTGATAAGAGCAAAAAGTTTTAACTATAACTATATACCAGAACTATAAAATAAATAAATATAAATATAAATATAAAACGTACTTAGCATTCCCGTCTGTCATAAATGCACTATAAGATGCCACTAAGTCTTTCTATTTTTTTAATAGTGCTATATCAATATAAGGTGAATTAGGGCCGGCTTAATTAGATTCTCCAGGCTTTCCAAAATACTTCTAAGTGACGGTGATGTAACGATTATATCAGTCTACTCCCCACCTACATTCGCATTAGACTCATCCCCACTTGTATCGATATCTACATGCACAACGCTCTATAAAGGAGTACGAACCTGGTATGCCAGGAAATGTGAGCCGAAGGAATATCAGATCTGGTTGGAGAAGACCGGCCTATGTACTGACTGAGAAACAGGGACTGCTAGGGAGCGTGGAGTTCAGGTAGATTTGACCTGGCCCCTTCTCGAGAAAGGGAAGGGTTAGTATTTTCCTGGCCTGGCTTGGCGCCTCACCAAGTCAGAACTGATTTAACCTCTCCTAGAGAGAAGGGGAAGACCTCACTGGTCTGACCTTTCCTAGAGAAAGAATAGATGTTCCAGGTTGTAAGTAACGGCCGAGATTCGCAGAATCCTGTTTTCGGGATCTCGGAAGGGCCCCACAATGAGAAACTATAAATACCTAGAGCTTCAAAGATGGAAGGTATGCAATCTGAAGCTTTTATCACTATTACAAAATATTAAGAATTTCCACCTTATCTGACTTAAGCATCGGAGAGGTTTCCACTGGAAAACCTCCGGTGGTCCCTTTCTAATGTGTTTTTGTGACAGGTCAGGGTTATTTCAGGTGAAAGCGTGCTCTCAGGAATGGTCAATTTATGGGGTGGAACAATTTGTTCCATCTGTGGGAGTTGATTCAAGGCTAAGACGTAGAGAATAACACATGGATTCGGCTGGGCTCCGGCGGAATTTAGTGGCGGAACTGGGTGACACGCCAAGCTCTGCCACACCGATGGGCATGCCAAAAATGGCAGGGCCGAGAAAGGGGGGGCCATCGATGACCGAAAGAACAGAAGCAACGCAACCCCCACCGGGTGGATCGGCATAGTCTGATGGCAGAGTGTTGAATGACTCTTTGCTAAGACAACTGTCTGACCTTATAGGTAAGGCGGTGGAAGTAGCTGTGGAGCGAAAGTTCGCTGAGTTGTCGACGCCTCCTCATAAGTCGCCTCCGCCACTGGAAAACAGACCCGCTGCCAAAAAATCAACGTATGGGTAGAACCCCTGCTACTCTTGATGAAGAGGATGGCCCTTCGGCGTCGGAAAGTGAAACATCGATCCAAACCAACCCGGACCTCGCTGAACAGATGCAAAACCTGCAGCAAGAGGTCAGGGAGTTTAAAAGGAAGATGGCGAGCACGAATGTGGTGCCGGCGTGGAGAGGTACGCCATTTACGGAGGCAGTTATGCGCGATGACGTACCGGCCTCTTACAGATCCATGGGCTTTGAATACAAAGGGACAACAGACCTGTGGGATCACCTGAGCTGATTTGAGATCGCAGCGGCTTTGCACAAATTCTCAGGCGCGGTCAGTGCCGAGTCTTCCCAATGACCTTTACAAAATTGGCCCAGCTCTGGTTCAGCCAGTTGCCGCCGTGCTCTATCAGAAATTTCGACGAGTTCAGCTCAGCATTTCTGCATCAATTTACCAGTTGTCGGAAGTACCGAAAAAATGCCGCTAGAATTATTCAGCCTGAAACAAAAGGAGAACGAAAGCCTACGCACATATATCAACTGATTCACATACGCAAAACTTGAGGTGCCGTCAGCATCTGAGGAGCTCCTGGTTAACGCATTAGCACAGGGGCTCGGGAGAGGAGAATTTTTTCAATTGCTGTCCGTAAAGCCAGAGCTAAAATTTGGAGAGCTCTTGGAACGAGCAGAGAAGTACATCCACCTGGAGGAAGCCTTGAAAATCAAGGAAGAAGGAGAAAAGAAAAGGGACTGACACAATAGAGAAGAAAGGGTGCTGATGAAAAGGTCCAGGCCAGATCTGGTGGGAGGATGACCTCGTTTTGACAAATACACACCCCTGGCAACACCTCAAGGGGAGATCTTACAAGCAATAAAGTGGCACCCTGATCTCAAATGGCCCAAAACTTACTCTCAAAAACTGCGGAAAGAAAGATCTGACTGATTTTGCCGATACCATTTGACACTCTTGACACTCCTCACTCCATTGAAATCGAGCTTTTTTACGCAAGGCCTGGTAGAACGATAGGCTTTTCTCAACTGAGCGTGAGACGAACCTACTCGGAGCATTAATTCGGCCTGCCAAGCACTGCATCTCCTTGATATTCCTTGGGGCCTGCATGTCCATGATGTCTCTTAACTTCTCTGGGTTGGCCTCTATCCCTTTTTTCTGTAA
>BMAC01000682.1:22478-62868 GCA_014905375.1 Phtheirospermum japonicum | reverse complement strand
TACTGTTCACCTGAATCATTGGGTTACATGACAAGACCACACACTTCACGAATCCAAAATACTAGCTGTCATATTATTCAATTGAATAGACAATATATTTTTGGGGCGAGCAATTTTAAATAATTGGGGGGGCGAGAGGTGCACATAATTTGGTGCATTTTCCCTTGTCAGTCTTACTGTTCTCCTAACTTTAGACACGTGACACTGATTTTGTTCACCTGACTCGTTGGGTTACATGACAAGACTACACAATTCATGAATCCAAAGTAAATCCAAGTAAACTTAAGTGATGAATTTACTCTTAAGCATGTGACACCAACCAGTGAAATGACAAAACAATTGTACAATTGCATTGATACTATTCATATATATTTACAAACAACCATAATTGAATACGGGGTATTAAAAAAATGGCTAATTTTAATACACATACATACGAAGTATTAAAAATCGAACAATGTCTCTACTCCTAGAAAGCATGAATCGAAGCATAAGAACTAATTAAACTAAATTAAAATGAAAGGAATTAAAGACTTACTAATGAAAAACTTACTAAATACTAACTAAGATGTATGTGTGTTGTCTAGTCATTCAATTTATTTCCATCTAAGGTTAAAAATAGAGTAGAGACATTGTTCGATTTTTAATACTTCGTATGTATGTGTATTAAAATTAGCCATTTTTTTAATACCCCGTATTCAATTATGGTTGTTTGTAAATATATATGAATAGTATCAATGCAATTGTACAATTGTTTTGTCATTTCACTGGTTGGTGTCACATGCTTAAGAGTAAATTCATCACTTAAGTTTACTTGGATTTACTTTGGATTCATGAATTGTGTAGTCTTGTCATGTAACCCAACGAGTCAGGTGAACAAAATCAGTGTCACGTGTCTAAAGTTAGGAGAACAGTAAGACTGACAAGGGAAAATGCACCAAATTATGTGCACCTCTCGCCCCCCCAATTATTTAAAATTGCTCGCCCCAAAAATATATTGTCTATTCAATTGAATAATATGACAGCTAGTATTTTGGATTCGTGAAGTGTGTGGTCTTGTCATGTAACCCAATGATTCAGGTGAACAGTAGCAATTTCAAGTGTCTAAAGTGAGGAGAACAGTAAGACTAACAGTGGAAAATGCACCTCTCGCCCATAGAGTAAGTAAATCCACTAATTATGAAATTAATTTTGATGAGTGCTCACTTTGTTTATAAATATGTACCGAAACACTTGAAAAGTCATTATCAGGTCTCTTCCCATTACTCTTTTTTTTTCAAACATAAAAAAATAATGGCTAGCCACTTTCAAGATGAAGAAGGGTATGAGATGCCTCTAGTTCGTATAATTGGTCATGGTTACTACAATAGAGATGAGGGTGATTGGACACAACAAATGGACGAAAATATACTTGATTTTCTAATCATTAAATAATGCACAGGTGTGTGGAATCCCAATGGGGAACTACCATCTCCAAGAGATAATTTTGATGAAGTACAAGAAATAATCCTTCGCTGTTGTGGGGTTTCAATTTGTTCAGATGATGTCGAACAAAGGATCTCTCAACTTGAAGAACGATACATGCGGTACAATGAACTGATCAGTACCCCAGGAACAGTTAGGTTTGGAGAGAGTAGCAACTACAATTATGTGAACAGAGATCACAACGTCAATGAGAAGTTCTTACCTGTAAGTTCCGCACTCTCTCTAATACAAGATACATGTACTTAAATCTTTCACTTATCTAACTAATTAATTATACAGGGCTGTCCAATCATAAGCCCTTGTAACGCGTTTGAGAAGGAGCCACTGCGAGCGAAAATGAAAATACTCTGGGGGAGAAATTAAAGTTCTTGATGAAGGATTTGAATAGGTTGGGATGTAGGTCGTGTGTTTGTTGCTCTATTGTGTTATTTGTTGCGTTATGTTATGTTAGTCTGATGTGTTATGTTATGTTATTTCCCATTCAATCTAGTTATTTGTAATAACAATATTATGTTATGTTAGTTTGGTGTGTTATGTTATTTCCCATTTAGTCTGGTTATTTGTAATACCAATATTATGTTATGCTTTTTTATTCGTGTGTTATGTTTTAAATTAACAAAATATAATTAAAACAAGTAGCAAATATTAAAAACATACTTTTTGAAATTTATAACACATATTTAATGTGCACTAATAGTGTGTGTGTTTTTGGTAAATAGAATTATATGGGACAGTAATAATCAACTTTTGGTCAATTATTTAATTAATATTATTATGAATTTTGAATGGATACCAAAATGAAAAATATTTTTTATTGGAGGTAAACAAATTATAGTTTCAATAGGATACAATAAATAGAAACTTAATTAAAGATTTGATTTGATATGCATTATAAGGTTTATGTTATGTTACTTGCTTTAAATATTAACATTATTAAATTACAAAAATAAAGTAAAGTTTAAAAATGTGCTTCTCGTTCATAACATAACCACTCGCCCCTAATCATTTATACAACTCGACCCAAACAACACATGTCGCCCCATATCAATTCCATCCTCCGAAAAAAAGCTAAATGTAAAAAATATATGGCTCGTTACAATCAAAATCTCTCGCCCCCAACTAATTACACGGCTCGACCCAAACACTTACTCCTCTCGCCTAAAAGATTTAAAGTGTCATCCTCTAAAAATAAAATAAATAGAAAATGAACTGCTCGACGCAAACAACACTACTCAACCCAAACTATTACACAACTCGACCCAAATACTTACACCCATCACCCCAAACTTTTAAAATGATCCTCAAAAATAAAATAGCGTATTTGTAATGTTTTAATTTTAAATTATGTAATATTTGAATTTTTTATATTTAGTTTGGATTTTAATGTAATTATATGTATTTTTCTAATTATATCTTCAACTTTAGTGGTAACACGACCACACATAAATCAATCTGTGTAACGCCCCGATTTCGCTAAATTAAAAGGGTGAATTCCCATATACTCCATTAGATAAATAATTTGTCCCAAAAACTCTAGTGAAATTATTAACTTCTCATTTAATTCATTAATTTCTCATTTAATCAAATCTACTACCTAAGAGTTCCAATTTGCCCTTACTAATCAATTTGTTAATTATTTCTTCAATCATTTTTTATTCCTTACAAATTTATTTCAAATAAAATACATAATACTCCATGTTAATTTTGTACTGATCTTCACCACTGTCACCAGCCGTTGTCGAATTTCGATCGTCGCTGTCGACTCAGATCGAATTTCATACTACACGAATTTCGATCAAAATCTCATAATAAATCATAGAATTCATACTAAATTTTGTAATCCATACTAATTATATCAAATTTTATACTGGTCTCGTGAAATGTCGTACTAAAATTTCATAATGAATCATATAATTCATACTAAATTTTGGAATCCATAATAATTCATCAAATTTTATACTAGTGTCGTGAAATTTCATACTACAGTAGGAAATTTTGTATTACTTATTCCATACTAATTCATCAAATTTTATACTGGCCTCGTGAGATTCCATACTACATTAGGAAATTTTGTACTACTTATTGTGAATTTTATACTACGGTGTAATTTATACTACTTATTGTGAAATCATGTACTATTAATAGTGTATTTTATACTACTTATCGTGAATTTTATACTACGGCGTAATTTCATATTAATCGTTGATTTTTTCTTTATTTTGTTTCTTTCAGATTTTAATTCTATAATGCTTACAATAGAATCACATACTAAACAAATTATGGCTGGTTACCATTGCAACAGCCCAACAAGAGTCAACATTTTCATAGATGCACTCATACATTAATATGTTCATCACCATTTGCCCCAAGAAACATTTACATAAGACGAACATAAGACATTATTCGACATGATTTCTATTATAACCCATCAAATAATTTATCTTAAACAAATCCGGATTCAGCCACCGATCATCACAAAATCCTGAATTAAACAATGAGAAATAAACCCATCGTTGAAGCACAAAAACACACACACTAATAAAAAGAGATTTGAAATATACGAATAAAACCCACAACACATGAGAAACTATAAATTCCAATAAACCCATTATTCAATTACCACAGAAAAGATCAAATTAAAACCTTCAAACAACCCACAATCGGACCCTCGACCGTCACTATCGCTCAATCGAACCCTCCAATCGGACCCTCGCCCGTCACTATCGCTCCAGTTCACACCGTCGTGTCCATCATACTCACCCGTGCGCTGCTTCCCTTTGACGATCCTACCCGTCGCTGGTCCCAACTCGTGTGCAGTGTGCAGGACAGAAAGTGGAGAAGAGAAAGGGATTTCGATTATTGAGTTTGCAATTGGGAATATATGGGTTCAATTGATGAGGATTTGGGTATAAGTTTTGAGGTATGTTGTGGTTGGTGTTGTTGAGAGAGAGAAATATCAAAGTGAGTTGCAAATCTGATAAAAATGAAAGACGGGCGGAGAGGAAGAAAATGAGAGCACGGAGAGAAATTCTAGGAACCCTACTATATATAATGTGTCAGTTATTCTTTTTTTTTTTTTTTTGGGGGGGGGGGCATATAATGGTTTTACCATTTTGGTCAATTAGGGTAATTATGTCAATCTAAAGTAGGTTTTTAGTAAATGGATTATGTTTTACTTAAATGGGAATTAAAAAACTTTGTAGGATTATATGGGAATGAAAATTTACATAAGTGTATTATATGGGAATTATCCCAAAATAAAGTTGATTTATATTTGAAAGATTTAAGAAAACTTGGCGTCACATAAATGTCGAATTTTCATAAAACAATGTAAAAGATCTAAAATTTCAAAAGCAATCGAATTTACGCAGCGGAGAAATGTAGTAGAAATAAACAATTCACTATTAGTTAAATTGATAGTTAAAATAGCATTTGCATCTAGTTCAACCTTTATTTAAAAGATAACAAAACATTTATAGTTTTCTTTAGTTCCTCGTTTATCGTTGAATTGGGATGAGTTCAACGTACTCAATAGTTACACCGACATACCCCATGTAAATTATACATCTCAAAAATAGCACATTTAACCATAAAATTCATTAATTTTAAGTCGAAGATAAGTTGACTGAACCTAAAACACGGCGGTTTCCCTGATGACCAATTTCCCCAGTTATAGACAACTTTCGTGGTCTCTGGTTTTAATTATTAGATATAGCACGTTGGGATAAACCCGATGACCCTTTTCCCCAGTCACAATCAACTTTTACGGTCTCTGGCTATATTAATTTTTAAATGTAGAATTTCATGATATACATAGCACGTAGATTTGAGAAAATAGAATTTAGCACAAGACAAGTCGGTTGTCCCTACCTCGTAAAAGTCGTGGAAAAGTCGAGTGAAATGCACGTAGTTGAATCCTATATCTCGTATTGCTAGTCACCTAATAATTTAAAATACACCAAACTAATATCAAAATTACTGATACATATATTATAATTTGAAAATATAATGTAGAACTGGACTGAATTGAAGTTTAATAAAGTTTTTTGGGGCTAGATCGAGGTTTGCATAAGTTGGAGGGTTGAGATTGGAGTTTCTGATAAGCTGTTAGTTAACTTGAAACAGGATAACAGTTTTGGGGTCAAATCCATAATTTCTTGGAAGTTTACTGGGTATAAATCGCAGAACCCAGCAAATTAAGGCTTCAGCCCCGTTCCTTTCCTCTTTCTTCTCCAAAGTCAGAAATCGGCATCGCCGATCAGCACAGCACCGACAAATCGACGGCGAGGGGCGATGGTAAATCGGACGGCGGCAGAAAATACAGGCCCCGATCCGCTCTGTTCAGCAGGTGGAACGACGACAGCCAGTGGCTGGGCTTGGGTCCGATCGGGCGAAGCCTTCTCCTCCGTCAACGGCCCGACGAACTGGAAATCGGCGACGGCAGTTTGACAGGTGAGGCGACAGCAAGCGGCGAGGTCATATGGAGATGGTGATGGCGATGGATGATGCGGTCGTGGCTCGGGTTTTTGTTGCGGGGTTTTTTGGCGACGGTCAGTTTGGCTCGTGGGTTTGCCAGCTTGTTCTTCATTGGCGGCTGAAGGTTGGTGGTGGCGATCCGGGCCCTTTTGGATTAGGCCGCGGGTCTGGCTGGTTATGAACTTGGTTGGACAGGGGTCCGATTGGGCCTGGCAGGCGGTGGCTCGGCCGGGAACGGTCGGGATGGTGATGACAGAGATTGGGGATTTCGCCCGGATGTTTGTTTGGGGTCGGCAACTTTGTGATTTTTGCCAGGGGTGATCGAGATCGGCAGCCGATCCGGTTACGATGGCTGCCGGAAATTAGGATTAAAGCGTTCTGTTCTTTGAGAATTTTTAGAAAACTAGGATTGATCTTTTTATTTGTCGTTGCGGCCGCAGATTGTGTGAAAGTTTGGAGGTGGTTTGGGTTTCTTTTAAAAACAATGGAGAATGTATTTTTGGAAGGTTAGGCCTGCAATTTTGGTGAACTGGGCTGAAACGTTTGGCCTTGTGGGAGTTCAAAATAGAATGAATTAAAAGACGTCTCTAGTTTCAAAAGTTTCAAAAGGATAAATTTCATAAACGATCAATTAAGATAATAAATAAACAAAATACTAATAGTTTTAAAAGTTGATATATATATAATTTATTTGATAAACAAATTATTACTTCGATTAAATAAGATTCTTAGAGTATTTAAAATTACAAATAGAAAATTATTTATAGTAATTTGGCACTAAAATTATATTTTAATGCTTCATAATCGATAAAAATGAAAAAATATGTATTTATGATGCATGAGTGTTACAATATGTTTGTCCAATTTTGGCTGCAACAATGACCATGTACAGTGAGACTGACCACAAAAGTGACAATGACATGCACATCAACACTGACCATGTGCAGTAACTATGACCAATACAGTGAAACTGACCACAAAAGTGACAATGACATGCACATCAACACTGACCATGTACAGTAACTATGACCACTACAGTAAAACTGACCACAACATGCACATCAACACTGACCATGTACAGTAACTATGACCACGACAGTGACAATTACATGTATAACAACACTAGTCATGTACAACACAAGATAGCTTATTCTCGCTATAAATATGTATTGAAACACATTGGAAAAGTTATCACTTCATTCAATTTCCACGAATATGAGTTTGGGTCTTCAAAACATACTCCACAATGAAAATAAGACCAAGTGGACTCTTCCAATGGACACTTTGCTTATTGAATGTCTTGTGAACCAGTACAACACTAATAATTAGTTTATTGATGACGAAAACAACGCTTATGCCATATTGGCTGCAAGATCTATGGTCATTTCATAATTCTCGGTTAAGCTAACTTACAACGAGGTTGGTCAACATGTCAAACACCTTAAACACCCTAAATTCATAATTAACAAGCAATTTCTTTATGATTAGGTTCATCTTGAATTATCAGCAGTTTACATAATGGAACAAGAGCCACTATTTCTTAAAGGAATGGGCACAATATTTATGCAACGACCAAGTTTGAGTCCAAAATCACGTATGCCTCAACGACCAATATTCAATTACTGGTGTGGCGAAAGAGACTTCACAGACAAGGAACAAATGCAATAAGTAGTCTAAATTATTGTTATTATTATCAGTGTCAAGAATGTCAGTGTCTCTACCGTAGGTCATGTGTTTGTTGCTCTAGCGTGTTAATTGATTTTGTTGCTCTACTGTGTTATTTTACACTCGAGTGTGTTATTTGTTATGTTATATTTTTCTGGTGTTTATTTATTTTGTTGCTCGTAATTGTTATGTTTTTATTTTATATTATGGTTGTTATATTATTGTATTTGATTAGGAATCTATTATTAACTACTAAAAGGTGAAAATAAAAATTAAATAACACACTAATATTCAACTAAACTTGAAATATACGGCTTGAAACAAATAACATTACTCACCCCAAACTATTTATACAACTCGACTATATTATGTAATAACCATTAATTTGGATTTTAGAGGTTTAGATTTTCTTTCTTAATTTAATTATATGTATTTTTCTATCATCTTATATGTAATATGAATATTATATTTAATTTTAAAAATAATTTTAAAAAATATTAAACATATAACAAAAATATAATTATAAATATATAGTAATTATTATTAATAATTATCACTATCATTGTAACTTGTTTACAGTATAACCAATAAATTTAGGAATTACAAAAAATATTAAATTTTACTAAATCATAACACTCCAAATACTAATACAATATTCTAATAGAATATTGTCTTTGAATGTCCCATACATAAATAATTACACTACAATAAATATTTATTTCATACAATAAAGTACATATTAATTTTGCACAAGTTAAAATAATTGCACTGTCATGATTGATCTCAACTTCATCAGAATCGAATACTTAACATCTATTACGCCGATATCCATTTTCGCCACAATTACCGCACCTTATGGGACGACGTTCACGGGGAGACGTGCTACTTGGTGGTGGCGGTTCTACAGGATTCTTGTAAGTGAAAGTAGTACGATTGTGACCAGTCCATTTGCACTTAGAACATATTTGTTTGCAGCGGTGGCTTGTACGCTCACACGCAGAAGAATATCTCGTCACTCTAGTACGTCCAGCCTGTCTTGGATTTGCCGGTGGAAGTACAATATGTTATCGGACAGGGGTCGGGACAATACAATCACATGGGTGTGGCACTAGTATCACTATCGGAGAATATAACTTGCGTAGAGTGCTTGATTTGTAATACTCGTGAACATACCCAAAAACAGATTAGTTTGCCTCACTACAAAACTTTAAAAAAAATGTATTTAAAGAAGTTCGGTATTTAAAGAAATGTAAAATTCTTACTAGACAAAATATTACAATATGGCTTTCAAGGCATTCACATAAAGAATCAAGTCGTGTTGGAATACAGAAAACGTGCAAGTTCATTATCGTAAATCAACGATGTATGAGCGAGTTGCGTCTTCCACATTAAATTAAGTTTTAGTGATAGTAGACACCCGCATACGCTGTTCAAAATTCTGTAATTCAGTAACTTTTTTGCAACTAATGGTGATAATTCGTAGTCAATCTTCTGGGCTGCATCTTGTCTTTTGTTAAACCAAACTTGCAAAATATTGCGTACAACTTCAAGCATAGAACACACCGGTAGTTTTGTTGCCCAAAGTAATTTGAAATTCAAGTTCTCAACAGTATTTAACGTCATGAACCCGTAACGATGCATTGCACAATGAACACGTGCCCATTTTTTGGGTTTTGCACGAACAAGCTTCAACCAGGCTAGTGGGTCTTTCTCTTTTATGATTTTCATAGAGGTATCGTACACCGACTCTCTATATGTATGTTCTGCTTTCTTGAATAAAATAAAAACTTTAGATAGGTAACGACGCATGTTCATCTGTAGGTGGAAACACACAAACCATGATGCACTGTCAGTGGAAACACATTTCTAATTGTATTTTCTATGTTTTTGTGTGCGTCTAAAACGATCACCAAGTCCTGCAGATACCCAAAAGTATCATGCAATTGTTTCATAAACTAACACCATGACGCATCATTCTCTATATCACCAATACCGACTGCAAGTGGAACTAGCTGCTCGTTTCCATCTTTAGTTGCAGCAACAAACATTATACCCTTATATTTTCCTTTCAAATGTGTACCATCAACAACAATAATAGTTATGCAACATAATTTGAATGTGAAAATGGATGCAGTTAAGACTACAAAAATGTACTTAAATGTACCATCGTCATCAGTCTCTAAACAGGTCACAGAGCCGGGATTCTCTTGGCAAAGCATGTAGAGATAAGAAGACAACATTTCCTAAAACTGTTGGTGATCTCCATATATCATTGCATGAGCCAAATGATGAGCTTTTAATGCCTTATTATACAAAATATCTATTCCGTACTAAGTCTCTATATCATCTTGAATTTCTTTAGCCCGAAGCAAACGACCTTCCCTGAGTAATCTAGGAGCATAGAGCGCAACAATAATTCTAGAATGCAATTGTCTTGGTGCACTTATACTAGTATCAAACTGACAAGTATGCTCGGGGTTAGACTTTGTCACCTTCCAAATGTCTCCTGTTTTCGAGTATGCGCATAACAAAAACCCACAACCCCGATATTTGCATATGGTATAGTACCGTTGTGTACAGGATGCCTTCACTCGATAAGCATATTTATGTGTTGCATTTCAAACCACAACTTGCAAAACAGATTTATTCTGAGACGTTACGCGAACATAAAGGTCACGACCAACATTCTCATGATCAAGATTCTCCTGCTCAAACTGGATCGGATCGAAATCACTAGTATAAATCAACATTGTCCATGTACTTGACCTTGACTCACATGGATGTCCCCCTTATTATTAACTAACGGGGGTGGTCTTCGCACTCTTTGTCCAGTATGATAACACGTTCCATTATCCATGTTATCTTCAGTTGCAACATCTGTATGTATTGAATTATCGCTCTCACTGTCATTAATGGTCTCTTAAACGAAGTAGTCATCAACTTCCCATAGCAGTTCATCATATATTAACTTTTGCAATACCTCAGAATCGAAGTCAATATCATCATCTTCATTTCCCACTTCATCTTCATCACTATATCGGCAACCATTGGCCTCATTTTCATAATCCTCTTCATAGTCAACGTATTCTGCATCTCCCTCACCTTCATCAGACTCTTCGAATATTCTGTCGTAGTGAATTTCATGATTTTGGCATTCATGAGAGGATTTCCCTCACCAAAAGCTTCATAAGTCATTTTACTCGAACCCGCGATATCCAACATAGGAGTTGGTAAAATATGTGCACGTTCAAAATCATTCCAAGTCTCACTGCCCTGTTGTGTTGAATTATAGTCGAATGGAAATGGATTGATCACTCCCGTTATATTGTCGTAGCCAAATGGAATTTGACTGCCCACAGTTCCACCCCTCGCTTGCGGAGAAGTAGACCTTCCACTGTTGAAAATTGTGCCCCAATCAAATGCTTGTTGTTTTGGTTCTAAGGTGACATAAACTTTACGATTTTTCATCACGACACATTGTAGATCACGATTTTGGCAATATAACAATTTTCTGAACTTCCCCTTCTTCATTCGACATCAAACAATGCAATGAATACTCAGTTGTTCTCCTATCACCCCTCACTGCCGAGTGAGTCACATCTAGAAATGTATCATAACTCATATCATGTAATGAATGTAAGTGATCGTCTGTTCCCCAAGTATGTAATCTTTTCTGTCCCAATAAACACGATACACAATAGTTAACTTCACATCCTCCATCTGCCATGATACTAACAAACAAAATCATCATTAATTTACAAGTAATAATAAAGGTATAAATATTTGGGGCGAAAGGTGTAAATATATGGCCGAGCAATTCGAGTAGTTAAAATGCTTGAAGCGAGAGGTTAAGTTTGGACCGAACTGTATTTTTTTTATGATTGGTCTGAGTGGTTTAAAAATACTAGGTTCGAGTAGTTAAAAATATTTGGGGTGAGAAGTTATGTTTGAAACGAGCAGTATTTTTTATATTTGGTTCGACTGTTTTAAAAATGTTAGGTTCGAGTAGTTAAGAATACTTGAGGTGAGAGGTTATGTTTGAACCGAGCAGTATTTTTTATGTTTGGCTCGACTAGTTTAAAAATGTTAGGTTCAAGTAGTTAAAAATATTTGGGGCAGAGGTTATGTTTGGATCGAGCAATATTTTTTTGGGCAGGACTCTTGTTAGTCCAGATTAACGGGTCTCTCCCATTAGACCGGGTTAAATCCGGATCAAATTTAATATGTATATTTATACGATTTTTTTCTTCAGAAAACATGTCCTGTCTCCATCTCCCTCTCCATCGTGCTGAATCTGATCCGCACCGTCTCCATCGCGCCGAATCTGCTCCAACCATCTCCATCGCACGAATCTCCATCTCCATCGGCGCATCTCCGTCTCCAACCATCTCCATCAGCGCCCAACAGAAATTTTGGCCCGTGTCTTTCTCTCTCTATGCATCTCCATCTTCAATTATGCAGAAGTTTGGTCACATCTACCGCATCTCCATCTCCAATTCTGCAAAAATTTGGTCCTGTCTCTTTCCACCACACACAATTTCTCCATCTTCATCAGCTGTTTCTCTTCGTATCTGTAGAAAAACCACCGTCGTCGGCCTTCTCCTCATCGTGGGAAAATAACAGTACCAGGTAAATAACTTCTTCAACATTCAATTTGATCTTGACCTAATTGTATCAATTTGATTTCGACCTAATTGTGGAAATTCTTGTAATTGTTTGCAGGTTTTGGCCTATTTTATAAACTACGCAAGAAAATTGAAGGCGCGATGGGTGATTTGGGACTATACATGGGCGAAAAATCCAATGTAGGCGAAGGTAATATAGTATTGGTCTTAGAGCTATGATGTATTGGTCTCAGAACTATGATGTATTGGTCTTCTGACTGCATGTTACTTGGTTTTGTTGTTTTGTTATGTCGAAATATTCACAGTAAAACATCAGTGGTCTTGTCTGAAATTATGAGTTATTATTCCATTATTGTATTGGTTTTTGGAACGTGATGTATTTGTATTTTGGTTGCATGTTATTTGTTTTAGTTGTTGTTAATGACATAACTTTTACAGTAAAAATATCATGTCCCCGTTCTTGAACTATGAGTGATTAAACTAGTATGTTTTGGAGGTATGATATATTGGTCTCCTTACTGCATGGAATGTGTGTGTATTTTTGTTGCTGTATGAAGTTTGAACTTTCACAGTAAAGTATCGTCGGGGCATGTCTTAATCTATGAGTGATTAGTCGATAATATATTAGTTTTGAGGTGTAATGTAATATTATTCTGATTGCATGATATATGTTTTTTTTTTTGGATTAATTTTGTTATTCAATTCAGGGGATGTGATAATTCAGGATTCTTAGTGATGAAGAAGGTGGAAGTAACACTGATTATGAATCGATAAATAATATCTTGTTGAATGATGAAGGTAAGAAATTATTCTGATTACATGATATTATTTCTAAATAATATTTGTTTTACATTTTGATATTTTCCATTTTTTGTATTTAGGTGATACCACAAATTTATGTGGTTCTCTTATTGGTGTAAAGACGAAGAATTTTGAAGACATATATGAGTTGTATTATGGCCAAGCACGTCAAGTTGGTTTTAGTATTCGAAAAACAACAACAAGGGTGAACGATGATTAGATAATAATTAAAAAGAATTATGTGTGTTCCTCTCAAGGAATTAAGCAATTCAGCACCTCCGGTTTGACAAAACAGAATCATAACAAGAACTGGTTGTAAAACGTCGTTGAGAGCAAGATTAAATAAGCAGGATGTATTCACATTGACTGGTGTAAATTGGTATTTTGATAGTGTGATATTTATTTGCCAATATCTTCATGTTTTATGGGATTTCCTGCTTGTATTTGATAAGTGTATTGGTTTTTGTATTCAAGCGTATTGGCTTTCTGTTCAATCGTATTGGTTTATATATTTGCAGTGCGTTCGGAAAATAAAATACACTGTATAACAAACTCAACACATCTTATTGCAAAAAAGATTCTTAACTTATAATACATAAACAACTACTTAATTATAGGAAAACTTTTGAGATGGCACAATAAAAACCGTACATTTATTACAAAAACTCAATACATTATAGCACATAAACCAATACATTGTTTTACAAAAATCAATACAAAATATTTTGTCAAAGGATTTACAAAAATTGGGGACTAAGATTTCCACCAATCACACAAAAAAAAATCACAAATCGCAGTTCATAAATTTTGTGATGGCATAACAAGAACCTACATTTATTACAAAAACGCAATACATTATAGCACATAAACCAATACATTGTTTTACAAAACCCAATACAAAACATTTTTTCAAGGATTTATAAAAAATGGAGACTAAAAATGTCCTAATCTGATGTGTTTGTGCTTCATATTTCACAAACAAAATAATATTTTTCATTTTTGAAACACCGATACTTTTTATCAAAAAACTAATACCTTAATATAAGAAAACCATTACAAATAATTTCCTTTTGGAGAAACTTTACTACCAGTGCATACTTCAAAAACCTCCACAAAAAGAAAAAGAGTACAATAGTTCAACACACAACAACATTAATATAAAATTAGCAACTGCATTAGCATTTCAGTAACAACTAACTAAGAGTCTAAGATAACTAAGTTCACACACATACTAGTACGTCAGAGTATAAACTCCAATAATTCCTAACAGAAAACAGATACATATTAATTAAAATATAAATATCCCTTCAAAAAAAAAATCCACCCATTGGCATCTTGAAAGACTTAAACATCATTTCTTTGTTCCCTTCCTGGAATTTGAAAACTCAATGACAACTTTCTCCAATTGTTTCTTCATGTCGTTGGCATTGCTCTAGAGGATTGTTGCACAATACTTGGCCCTCAATATGCGTCTTCCACCATGCTACAGCCACATAAACATATAAAAAAAAATTTAGGTACACTATCAAATAAAAAATAAAAATTCATTTATAATAACAATAGGAACGTCCATTTTTGGATAAACCCATGTGAGCGTAAGCGTATAAAACAGAAATGTAAGTTACCTCGTTCGGTGACATAAATGTCTAATGTATTTTCTCGAATAGTATCATGGCCTCTAAAGGCCTTGCGTGCCGAGCAAACCCAGATATCATCGTGTTCCAAAGAACGATGTTTTTCTCGTCTATGTTAGAAAAAACTACGTAAGATTGTTTTATGCTACCACATTTCGCGTAAAGATCGACAAGAGACGAAGAAATATATTCGTTTTTGCTGAAACTGGTTTTATACACCAACATGTACATTTGTTTCCCGAGTATTAAAGTGGCCAAGGTAGCACAAGCACTAAGAACCGAAGGATGAACATGTTAGTTTCCACATTTGACCTTCTTTCCCAAAGGAACAAACTCAAAGCCTCTTCATAAAGATCGTTTTGGACAAATCAAGCAATCATTGAGCTCCAAGTTACGTCGCTCTTTCACGCATGGACCCAAAAACCTGTAAAGCATCATCGACAAAATTATACTTAGCTTAACGTCGAGCAATGCGGTCCCCAAAAATGTGTTCGACTCCATACACGTCTTGATTGCAAAAGCATGCAATTGTTTACTCTCGAACGACAAACACTTGGATACACAGGCACAGAGCACGCTCGACAAAGCGAACTCGTTGAACTCGAACCCTTCTCTTAGCATCCGACCAAAGAGTTTAAGATCTCCTAACCCATCCCCATTTCGAATGTGCGCGCCAATAACAATGATCCAAGAAACCACACTTCTCAGACGCATTTCATCGAACACCTTGCAAGCGTAATCCACAAGGCCACATTTTGAGTAGAGGTTTATCAGCATGTTTGAGGTCAGAGTGTCTTATTGTAAGCCCAAGTGAATAATATGTTCATGGCTAACATATTGCAAAATCCACATTATAATATGTGAATTTCGGGTCATAAATTAACTAATTTAACAAGTACTATGTAAATAAATTTAGGGATGCGGTGAATAAATAAAATATTGCATAAAATTTCCAGCTCACAACCTCCTTGCAAATACAAATTAACCATAACACGAATAAATTGATAATTCTAAATCAACCATATCTAATCACACACACACACACACACACATCATGATGGTTAAATAATGATAAACCCTAATTAAAACCCCATTCATGTTCACAACACATAGCAACGGAGGAGGAGGCTATAGCAGAACCGCATCGGAAGGTCTTAAAGCAAGCTTCAACAATTTTCTCGCTCACCTCGTCAACCTTAATCTGCAATTTCATCACGTCACCACAAGCCGGAGCTTCGATGAGACCCGTTCTGACGTTCGGGTCGCTCTTGTCGAATGACCCGATGTTCCTCGGGTTGCTGTAATGATCCACCCTCTCGTGGTACATCCTCAGCACCGGCGCCGCAGGGGATCGCATCCCCTGGCCTAGAATCCTGATCGTTACGTGCCTCAGCATTTTCTTTCGAATTAATTCGAGGATCGATCGAAATGAAATTGGCTCTGTTGCTAGGGTTTGTGAATTTGGGAGGGGGGATGAGAAACGGACCGTGGATTGAAAAGATCGCCGGTAGAAGCGTAGACGCAACCGTGATTTAATATTCGCCGGTTGGTGCGAGAGAGCTTCGAAATTTCGCAGGAGCTGGGTTTGGGGGAGGGGAAACGGTGGTGGTGTAAGGGTTTTGGGGAAAAAAAAAAAAGGTAGAAATCTGCGTCAATAATGTCAACGGGCCAGTTTGATACAATTAGACAAATTACAATAATGCCATCGGGTTGTGTATGGGTCGGGTCATGAGTTGGCCTAACGGGAGAGACCCGTTAATCTGGACTTACCTTAGCCTTTGCCTATTTTTTTATGTTTGATTCGAGCAGTATAAAAAATCTTGAGTCGAGTAGTAAAAATTGTTTGGGACGAGAGGTTATGTTTAGATCGAGCAATATTTTTTTATATTTGGTTCGAGTAGTATAAAAAAGTTTGGTCAAGTAGTAAATAATGTTTGGCCCGAGAGATTATGTTTGGATCGAACGGTATTTTTTAATGTTAGGTTCGAGTAATTTACAATGTTTGGGGCAAGAAATCATGTTAGGATCGAATAGTGGAAAATGATACCGCCTGACCTAAATTACATTTCTACCTTCAAAATGCGGATAAATACTATAGCGTAGCAAATAAACAGCAAAACCCTATAAATTATTATAAGGCTAAATAGTGATAAATTTCAAATACAAAACTAAAGAACTTACATTGTACAAACGAAGAACTCTAATCTTGATTCTAGCTACCGAAATCGCCGAATTTTTTTAAAAAGTGGACGAGTGAAACATATAAACGAGAATAAAACGTATGAAAATTTTTGTCCTCTTTAATCTCTTCAAAACCAAAGTGGGGATATTTTAATTTTCTTCACTTATTGGTAAAAAATAGTTTTACATTACATGAAAGGGTAAAAATGACACTCCTTCAATAATTTAATGTACCAACAAGGAAGAATCTGTTGATAAAACTTGAGTTGCTACCCTTGAGAATGTTTGTGGAGAAAAGATTGGTCGAGCTAGTGGACCAGGCTCTCTTATCACAAATCGAGTCTTGTCTATACCATAAGTATGCACCTCATAAAATGAGCCTCTTTAGAGATCATCGTTGTGAGATTCAGGTGCTCCCATTTAAACCTTTGCAGGTGAATTTATTCGTCCAATTATTTCTCCTTTTGAAAAAGTAGGATTTTATATATATGTGCTTTTTTTTAATTGATATTTGGATTATCAAATCTTTTTTCAAATTGCAAGAAATCCCCTTGGTCAAATTTTCAAGAAACGGGAGATTCTTTTTTCAGATTGTAAAAAATCAACTTGGTCAAATTTGCCACTTGCAATTTTCAAGAAACGGGAGTTTCTTGACCTCGTGTGATGAAAATGATATAATCATATGGAGTGTAATATAATCTTCCTATCTCTTCTTTCTTTTTGTACTGTTATTTGTTATTATTACTATTATTATATTATCATTATTTGTTTATTTTTACTTATAGGTTTTCGAAGTTCATCTCTTGATGAGTCATCGGTTGAATGATCTGTATTACACTTATGCTAGAGTCTAGATTATTCTCAGTTGCTTAACTTCGAAAATGTCTTGCTACGTACGTGCATCGTATTCCTATCCAATCATGTGCATGAACAAATGATGCTAACGGTGACTCGATTTTTTTACGTGGTAACAATGATGAGCAAGATATCGAAATCAGAAATTGAGCTCATAAGAATGCCATGAAATCCGACCTGATAGTTAATTACTTGCAACAGAGAGATTGTGACCATATCATATACAAACACTGTATCACTGTTCAACTCAGAAATCGGGAAACAAAAAGAGAGTTAGAGAAACGATGGTTATAGCTTCATTTGCATTGTCGTCGGACTATAAGCACCTCCTTGTTTCACTCCAAAGACGGATCTTGATGTTACTCAGGTAAACAAGGAGGTGCTTATAGTCCGACGACAATGCAAATGAAGTTGTAACCATCGTTTCTCTAACTCTCTTTTTGTTTCCCGATTTCTGAGTTGAGCACTTATACAGTGTTTGTGTATGATATGGTCACAATCTCTCGGTTGAAAGTAACTACCAGGAAAGACGGATCTTGATGTTACTCAGGTAAACAAGGAGGTGCTTATAGTCCGACGACAATGCAAATGAAGTTGTAACCATCGTTTCTCTAACTCTCTTTTTGTTTCCCGATTTCTGAGTTGAGCACTTATACAGTGTTTGTGTATGATATGGTCACAATCTCTCGGTTGAAAGTAACTACCAGGTCGGATTTCATGGCATTCCTATGAGCCCAATTTCTGATTTTGATACCTTGCTCATCATTGTTACCGGTAAAAAAAATCGAGTCACCATTGGCATCATTTGTCCATGCATGTGATTGGATGGGAACACGATGCAATGCGAACGTAGCAAAACACTATCTCACATCGTTATTTCCGCAGGTAAGCAGCTGAGAATCATCTGGACTCCAGCATAAGTGTAATACAGCATAAGTGTAATACAGATCCATTCAACCGATGACTCATCAAGAGATGAACTTCGAAAACCTAAAGTAAAAATAAATAAATAAACAAATAATGATAATATAATAATAGTAATAGTAGCAAATAACAGTACAAAAAGAAAGAAGAGACTGAGAGATTATATTACATATTGTATCATTTTTTCATCACACGAGGTCAAGAAACTCCCGTTTCTTGAAAATTGCTGGCCAAATTTGACCAAGGTGATTTCTTACAAACTGAAAAAAGATTTGATAATCTAAATATCAATTAAAAAAATAGCATATATATAAAACCCTACTTTGAACTCAAAGTAGAAACAATTGGACGAATAAATTCACCTACGAAGGTTTACATGGGAGCCCCTGAATCTCGCAACGATGATCACCAAAAGCTAACACAGTTTACTAACACAGTTTACAGTTTACATCCCCACATGCCCAACCAACTTGGAAATGAGCTCCCCTGATAGCCTGTGCCATAGATAAACCTACAAATATGAACATCCCCCGTGAAGAAATCAATACAACACGACTACTACAAAAATTAATGAACAGTAAACAAAATAAATGCGATCAAGACAATGCAACATGAATACGTAAAAATCAGCTACTTACTATCAAAGCAGTTATTCACATCTCGTTGTAAATGAATAATAAATAGAGGACGAATATTTTTAATTTTAATATTATCCAGGAGTGCGAGTCCTCACTTCCGGTGGCAAAAAATGCATGTTCCTAAACCCTAAGAAACATAATAAATAGAATATATATATATATATATATATATATATATATATAATTTTTTTATACCTGCGAGTCCAGGAGCCTTGAACCAACCTATGTTGTCTCCATACCAGACTATATAGTAAGATAGTTTGCAGGTAACAAGTGATCAGAAGTCTAAGCTAGGAAAGAACTCTTTTGCGCTGACCAGACTGCGCTACACCTCGTCTCACCACCCCGGAGCATATAGATCCACCCGATCGATGAAGACTCAAACCGAACTCCCCATCCTTTTGGGCATAGGAATGCGAGAACCAATCCGCGCAAGCGAAAGATGGACCGTTACGGAGATTGGGAGAGACTAAGACTTTGATCTACCGGGAAAAAGGCCTATCCGTGCTATCCCAAGACGAGGGAGAAAGGGGACTAAGATGGACCGTTATGCACAACCAGAGAGCTTGCGTGTCCTTTCCCTCAGTTGCCTTATTGGCTAGCTACAGAGGCGAACTCCTATCTATAATGGATAGATAAGAGAATTCCTAACTCGTCTTTTATAGTCAGTCCACTAGGAAAGAACTAAGAACTTTGAAGGCAAGTCATTTGGTATTCTTGCTGAACTCAAAAGCCAACTAACTACCTTCTATCTCCAAAGCCAACTAACTACCTTCTATCTCCTGGGCTCATCAACTTATAGAAAGAACTCGTAGCTCAGTAGCTAAGCTAAGCGTTGACAAATGATTAATACGTCTTTGCTTCGCTCTCTAGAGTTACCGTCCGTCACGGGACAGCCTATGGCCTGGTCCACACGGGAGGCTACCCAAGAAAGGGTACTGAATTGAATTGAGTCCATAATTCTAAGAAATAGTGAGAATTCTTGATCTCTCTCAATATCTCTCTCAATTCGAAAATCCTGAATTTGAATGGATTGAGCTTGACCTGCACACACTTGAACTTTTTTCGCCCGGCGGATTATAGTCTCGGGCGCCTGGCCCACTCGGCTTGTGCTGTGACCGCGACCAGTTTTCTTCACCCCACGGACCAGTACCCATGGCCCACTCCAGACCATGAGATAGGTCATGCGAGTCCTCACTTCCCCTGGCAATAAATGCATGCTCCACTCCCCGGTAAAAGAACGAGAATGACAACATCTGTGACTATTATATTTAGCTAGCAGCCTGATAAAGCCGCCATCTATATTCCAAAGATGAAGTTCTTCGTTCAATAGGCTAACAAGCAGCAACTTTCCATTGTCCGACAACGAAAACAAAGTAATTGCTTGATCCTCCTCGATAAATCTCTCAGACTTGGATTCCCAACCAAACAACAATATCACATTTTCTTCACAAACACTAATAATAATAATCTCTCTCATTACTAGCCGTGACTGCCAAGTCAGCAATCCCAATGGTTGTGCTTCCTTCCCAACATTCTAACTCTTTTCCTTCCAGACCCCACATGCAGAATGCTTTTATCATTAACACCACAGAATATGTTCCACCCATCTGGCGACCATGTACAAAAGATAAGACCAAATCCACTTTTATTGTATACATGGAGACACTGCCCGGAGGCAATATGCCACCGTCTGACCACTTCAGCCACTCCACATGTAAGCAATTGATCATCATTTGGGCTCCATGAAATAAAGGATACAGGTTTTTCGTGACCAGGTAATCTATATTTCAATGAAACTTGACCATCAAGCATCACCTACCAAAGAAACACCACCAGGAAATAAAGACAGGCATTCGGGCAAAAATGCTTGACATTTTTTCCTGCTGCAGTAGTTACATCATTCTGAGATTACCATACTCAGGAAATTCAAAAGAATTTAAAATTAACAAAGAAAACACAAGTAACATTAGTGAATGGTAGCTTTTATAATTGTTCTTCACACGTGTTTTACAATATCTTTTTGAGAAATCATATCTGATAGCATTATATTTGCATTAAAACCCACTATTCCAACGCCAGAAGGAGTTTATGACAAAGTATTCCATTAGCTAATCAAATTGAAATTTAAAAATTCTTTACAAGGTATATTAAAAATCAACCCCACATGAAAATTTTCAAAACAGGATATGGAAATGTATATAGTCAAGAACTCATGTTCTAAAGTTGACAACTTGCATATAATTTCCAAACCTCACGTACAAGCCTATCATCAACAAGGATGTCACAGACTTAAATAACAGTTGAACCCATTAATAAACAAAACAGCATGCACTTTAAAGGAAACTCAAACCAATTATTAATAAATAAAAGAGAGAAGGGGCAGTAATACCTCCCACACAATGACAAGACAATCACCAGACTATGAGGCCAGGTATTTTCCACTGTGAGAAAACTGCAAGAACCATATTTGGTCGCCGTGTTCTAGTAATACCTGAAGGGTTCGAGATTTTTTTGAGAGAATTTAATGAAAATTAAGGACATGATACTTTCCAAAGGATTAGCAATTTTATATAAAAAAGGAACTTATCAACATAATTACATAAACCAGTTGAGAAGAAAACTCTATCTACAAAGAGGTAAGCGTGAACCCCCTATGCCATTCATGTGCCAGTACTAAAGAGTAATATTTCTTGAAAACACGAGTACTTTGTTAAAATTAAACTACACCAAAACAGTTCAATTGTGTCCCTGCCAATAATGAGGAGAAATATTACCTGCAACCTGTGTCACTAGGGGCATGTTCTCTCACACCAAGATAAGCGTCCACCAATCTATTTTTTGGAATCACCAGCAACTTACACAGTTCATCCAGTAACTTTTTATGACATTCAAGTGTCGACTCTTTACTAGAAGTTCTAACAATTTGATTTTGTCCAGGGAACGCCATAAAGACACTCAAGTTATCAAGTTTTCCCTCATCTTCCGTAAGTGGAGCTATCTCTTTCGTCAAGACAGCCAAATCTGAGAGAGCACCGAGAAGAGGAATCAAATCTAAGAGAGCACCGAGCGGCGATGAAGATAAATTAATTTTAGTAACTGCGCTTATCCGTCGAACTTGAAATTTGCACTTTTGCCGTTGAAAACCCTCATTTTGCCCCTAAACAACACACAAGTTGCACTTTAATTAGAGAATTTTGAATTAATTGATACTAATTTGAGTTGAGGTTCATCTTGCTTTAGTTGATAGGTTTCTTTTGTTTGTAATCCAATTTTTCTTCACTATTTTTTACTTATGCTAAATTTTATTTTTGTGTTCATCTATTCTAGAGTTTAGAGGTTGTTGTTCGGGTTTTTTGAGCCGTAGATTCAAACAATATTCGTGTTGAAAGAATCAAAAATCTCAAACAATATTTTAGAGACATTTTTTTTTATATATTAAAGAAAACTTGTATTAAAGCATACAAAATTAATTAGGCAAATACCGTTTTACAAGCTCTTTGATCCAGCACGGAAAATTCTCATTCTCCCAAATAAAAGAAAAATTGGAAAAAGAAGCAAACTTGGCAATACAATGGCCAACACTATTAGCTGATCTATACATGTGGAATAAACTAACATTAGAAATTTGAGACAAAAGAAAGTTAATCTTTTTAGCTCATGTCTCAATATAGCCTTTAGCCTCTCCGACATCAGTCATTGCTTGGACTGCATAGAGAGAGTCAGAGGCGATAAAATCTGGTAAAATCGTTTTTGAAGCCCAACATCTAATCCCTTTTTAATGGCACGAAGTTCAAACTCCACCACAGAGCCGACCCATGCACACTCTTACCAAAAACCAAAATCGGATCTCCATTGGAATTACGGATGATACTCCCGATTCCGGATTTTTCTTCACCATAATTAACACAAGCATCGATATCAAGTCGAAGTTTCACATTCGGTGGAGGAGACCATATTGTTTGAGAATTAAGAGATTTAGATACAACATCCTTAGCAGAAATTTTAGACATTAATTGAAAATTAAGCCGGAAAGCATCTACACCCTCCACTCTTTTAAAGCCACGAGATCCACAATCACCATGAATTAATCGTTGACGTTCTTTCCAGCATAACCAACAAAACAAAGCAAAATATTCAAATTCCGCTCTACTTAATTTCAAATGCATCCACAGACATAACTCAATAGTTGAACCATATTTAGCATCTTTGAGGTACGGGGCAAAGGGCTCATTTTTCCAACAAAATTGAGTAACAGGACAAAAGAAAAGAGAGTGTATCGTAGAGTCCATAAAAAATCCGCAAAGATTGCAATAGCCAGAAATCGGAATATGATAGTTTTTGAGGTTGCTTCCTGTCAAAATGAAGTCGTTAGAAATTTTCCACCAAAAAATTTTAACTTTCGAAGGAACATTCAAGGACCATACAAATTTCCACCATTTTGATAGTGAATTATCAGATTGGTTCAAAGGGCCGTCATAGAAACCCATTGCAAGTTTATAGCCCTCTCTAACAGAAAAGCACCCTTTGTTGTCGAAATTCCAGAATCTTGCATCCTTGGCCGGGCTGGATGGAATAGGTATATTAATAATCTCATCAGCGATGAAGCGAGGAAAATTTGATGAGATCACAGGAATGTTCCAGCTACCATTAGAAATAAGCTCATCGACTCTAGATAAACCACTGTCAGCACACAAAGAAGGAAAATAGGGCCGCGCCAGGAAGGCAACTATTTGTCTTGGAAAATTTTAATTGACAAACCATCTCCAACTTTCCAGAAAAGACCCGTATCCAAAAGATCCCTACACCAATAAAGAGAACGCCATATATAAGAGGGATTATTACCCAGAGGGGCAACCATTACATCAGTGTGTTTGTAATACCTAGCTTTAACCACACTAGCTACAATGGAATCCAAGAATTGAATGAGGCGCCAGAGTTGCTTCGCTAGAAAAGCTTTATTAAAAACCGACAGTTTCCTAAAGCCCATCCCTCCTAGAAATTTAGGTTTACAGAGTCTTTCCCAAGAACATCTGTGCATCTTCTTTTTCCCTCGATCAACACCCCACCAGAAATTCGCCAACTCGCTTTCGATTTCTTCGCATATACTCAATGGAATACGAAAGCACGACATGACATAAGTTAGTATAGCCTGGAGAACAGTCTTAATAAGGACCTCCCTGCCCCCATCCGAAAAAAACTTACTACCCCACCCTCGAATCTTTTTTACCACATTATCCTTAAGATATCTAAATTGAAATCTTTTGCTTCTCAGGGAATAAGTTGGGAGTCCGAGATAGAGATCATGATGGTGTACAACTGGAATTGACAAGGACGTTTCAATCGCATCTTGAGCCCCTTTCTTAGTATTCAGGCTAAACGAGAGCACCGATTTTTCAAAGTTAACCAACTGACCAGAGGCTCTTTCATAGCAGCCCAGAATGTGCTGAATCATCCTACATTCCGCAAGATTTGCCTTGAAGAAAATAAGTATGTCATCCGCAAAAAAGAGATCAGAGATTGTAGGGGCCCCTGATGCAATACGGACACTATGAATTAATTTTTGGTTTTCAAAATGTGTAAGTAAAGAGGAAATCCCTTGCGCACAAATAACGAACAAATATGGACACAACGGATCGCCTTGGCGAATTCCTCTCTGTGGTTTTAATTCACCGAACACTTTCCGGTTCAAACAAAAGGAGAATGAGACAGTTTTGACACAGCTCATGATTTTTTCAATCCAAGAGACGTGAAAGCCCAATTTATGAAGTAAGGCCTCCAGAAAGGACCATTCCACCCGATCGTAAGATTTACTCATGTCCAATTTCAGAGCTTCAAAATCCTCTTTTTTTCCTTGTCGGTGATTTTTTATCCAGTACATACATTCAAATCCAAGAATAATATTATCGGAAATTAACAGCCCTGGTAAGAATGCACTTTAGAATTCATCGATAATCTGCGGAAGGACTGTCTTCAGTCTGTTCGCCAGCCTGTGACTGTGAGTGGATTTTTTAGCAAAAGTTGCTAATACTAATCGGGCGAAAGTCTTTGACTGTGAGTGGATTTTTTATTTTAGGAATCAATGTAATAATCATCTCGTTCCAGTCATCAAACAACTCCTTATCATTCCGGACCTTAAGAACAGCTTCAGACACCATGGGCCCCACAATGTTCCAATAACGTTGAAAGAAAACTCCTCGGAAGTCATCAGGGCCCGGAGCTCTCTCTGATCCCATCTCAAAAACTGCCCTCTTAACTTCACTGATCTTAAACGGTAAACACGGGAATTTGTTCATATTATCATTGACCCTTGGCTGGATGCATTCCAGGACTGGTTGTAAGTCTCCTATCGAAGGCTGTGACGTTTGAAAAAGAATCTCAAAGTAATTTGCAATTATTTCTGTCATTCCTTTTCAATCAGAGCAGAAGTCCCCATGGCTTGAAACCAAACCCCTTATTTCATTTTGTGTTCTTCTCGTGGACGCTTGAGCATGAAGATTTTTTGTATTTGCATCCCCTTTTGCCAGCCACGTATTAGAACTCCTCTGTTTCCAATAAGCCTCTTCCTGCACTACCAGTTTTTCAATATTTTTTTCTAGCTCTTTAATTTGTGTCTCATACCTCTGCCACTTTTGATGAGTCTTGAGCGAGTTCAAGTGGTTTCGTTTTTCACTAATTCTCTTTGAGAGTTTTTGAAATTGATCACCAGCCCACTCTTTAAGGAAATCACCACAGATTCTAATACGCTCAGGTAGCGAGGTGTTCGGAGGAACAAGCCACCATGCCTCTTCAACAATTTTATCGAATCCCTCCTCGGCCATCCAACATGTTTCAAATTTAAAAGACCGATTATTCTTCTTCTGATTGATTCTCCCTGACAAGGCCTGCTAAGAACCCAAAATAAGCTCAATGGGGCGATGATCTGAATTATAGAATTTCAAAGTAGAAGCTCTCGCAGAAGGATAAAGTCCCCGCCAACTTTCCGAGCATACAAATCTATCAAGCTTCTCGAACATAAGATCTTTAGCTGGATTTCTCCCAACCCAAGTGAAGAAGTCACCACCACAAAAAATTTCTCTAAGTTCACAAATTTCTAAAGTATCCCTCATGGCTTTCATTTGTGTATTAGCACGAAGTTTACAGCAAAACCTCCTTGAAATCCCAGTTGCTCCTTCCATTTCAGGCATTTTTGTTCAGCCACCTTAGATTCACTTATGAATAATAGACCTGGTTTTCATTCTTGAATCAGGCGATGTAGTACTCGGAATGCCCGTGGGTTGCCCAGCCCCCGAGCATTCCAAACAACGCAACTTATTGCATCCGGCGGGGTCGCAAAGCAACGTCCACCAATAGTTCAATATTGTTTTGTGCAGGAGATGACTCGATCTTTGCTTTCTTCTTTGGGTCTGGTATTTGTAATTCCTCCGGTTGGATTTTTGTAAACTGTTTTCTTTTCATTCTCTCTACAGAATTAGGTTCCTCTAAGACAATAGAGGCTTTCTATTTTCCAGCTCGTGCCAACCTTCTCCATTTCTTTGGACTTCGACTCGTAGAATTCACTGTCTCCATACTTGTAGTAACCAATTTGGCCGGATCATCTCGATCAACTTTATTAACAGTTATGACCTTGATGTGTTCCAATTGTAGCATGACTTTGTTCTCACCAAGATTTGGAACTTGTGTATTGAGTTGTTCTACCACTTCCATCGGCCTGCTTAATCCCTCTCTCCCGACAGGTATTTGACTATAAGCCTTTTCCGGACCACCTCCGTTAGATAGAACTTCCTCATATTCCGACATTAGATTTACAGGGATTATTTGTTTTTCGAGATGAATTTCTTCAGAGTTTGCTACCTCATTCTTCCTGCTTGTAACAACCCTGTTAGATGTAGACGAGCCCGAGCAAGTAGCACGAGCTTGTGTCTTCCCTTCTTCCTGACTTTTCTTCCCTCCGGAATGGGATCCATCTTTAAGCTAATTTCCGAATCCCAGGTTATCTTTATTCACCTCATTATCCTCGTAATCTTTGAATAAATGCCCAATTCGACCACACGCATAGCAAAACTCGGGCAACCTTTCATATACAACAATGATAATGATCTCCTATTCCTCAACTTGCACATTCACACACTTTTTTTAGAGGTTTAGAGATATCAATCCTGACTCTAACTCTGGCTAATCTTCCCCAAAAGTTTCCCCCTTCTCCTTCGTTGATTTTAATAACCTTCCCAGCTTTACTACCAATTGTTTCAATTACCCTTTTATTCATAAAGGCAACAGGGAGATTATGCATTTGCACCCAAATATCTACGCTATCAAAGGCTACCTCCCTGGGATTTTGCAAACCCTTAACCTCTTGGAACAGGACGAGATTTTTGAAGAATTCCATGGCCCCTCTGTAAGAGCTCCGTGTCTGTCGGTTGTAGATCTGAACTCAATAATGAAGAGATTTTCCCCAACGGCTTCAACTTCGACGATTCTGCAGTCTGCAATATCTTAGGTATTTGTTGTTTAAAGGTTTCCCGATTCGTTTGCTTAATTGAGAAAACCTTCGCCAAAAGACACATTTTCACTGAATTGCTATCAAGAATGACTTTATCGTCTTCTCCCACAGCCCTTTTCTAGAGAGAGAAAAGTTCAGGGAAGAAACCCTAATATTTTAGAGACATCTTAAGATTTGTTTCACTATAAAATTTGTATGGATTTTCTTTTATTTTTTTATTATTTTAGATATTTGTTGGGAGTTTATAAAAATTTTATGAAATTTCATGTTTAAATATGGGATTTGGTGGTGGGATTTGGTATATATAATTAACTTAGAAGTTTAGGAAAACCCAGTCAAATTACAAATCCAAAGAGTATTTGATTTTTAAATACCTCATGAAAATTTAAGAATTCAAAAGATCTCAAATGAATACCTTGAGACTTTTGTGGACATTTAATAATTCATTAGAAATCTCAATTAAATACCTCAATACTTTTATGAGTTTTAAAATGTCTTAATTAAATACATCAGGATTTTAAAAAATCTTGAAATGTCTTTAAAAGTCCTAAATGAATACACCCCCTAAACCATGAGAAAAGTCTACGGTGCCTTGAAGGCACCATACCCCCACCCCCTCTTGCATTTACAGCCGTAGATATTTTAATATAAAAAATCTAAAATTGATCTAATGGTTACTATTGAGCCCCATGAAGTGAGAAATGGTGCCATGAAGTCACCGTAGAAGTTCCCTAAACCATGACCAAATTGTATTTTGCTCCATAAGTTCTAACTTTGTTGTCTATTTGTAACTAGTATTATTTATTTATTTTTCTATTAAGGTCGGTTCTAATCTCTCGAAATGCACCCCGTGCCACCTTCACAAAATCATGATTCTTCAATTTGCGTTTTTAACCGAACAAGTTGATTGATCGATTATATCTTGGTCGAATTACACAACATGTGTAAATACGTAGCTGTTCGGTGATATTTTTCAATCGAAATCGGGTCAAAACCGTCCTACGTGCCTAAAATGATAAGGTTTGTTTTATTTTTCTACTTTTTTATATTTTTTTCGATTTTTTTAATTTAAAAAAACTCGAGGGGATTCAATTCCCCTCGAGATTTTCGAAGGGAACCTATTTTCCCTCGGTTTTTTAAAATTAAATCACGATGCTTTTTCGATTCACGTTTCCAACCAAACAAGTATCTTTATTTCAAAAATGGAAAAAGAAATAAAGATATTGTCTTCCACTTATACACTGCTCATTTCGATCCTAGTTAATTAACTAAGAAACGATGACTGGTAATTTGGGAATATACAAACATGCCTCCTTCATCAAAGTCTTACTTTTTGATATTCAAATGTTTAATGGATGGATCAAATATTATCTAATAATTTTGCAGATGATACCGAATGAGTTTGTGAATAATATGTTAAATTATGCCTCAAAAAGCCCTTTTGATAACTGGTGATGAATATGGAAAATGTTGGAAGGTCAAGATTAAGCCATGCAATGACCGTTTAACAGGAAGAATAAAAAAAGCATCAGAAACAACATTCAACTTATAATCATTTGTAGGGTTAAGTTGATTTATCATTTAAAATTAATAAACAAACTCTATTATATATATATATATATATATATATATATATATATATATATATTATATATATATAAAAGAAATAAAAGTAATTTTAATATTTAGATAGCTTGGAATTGCCTAAAATGACAGGATATGATTTATTTTTACGATATTATAATTTTTTATTTTTTTCGATTTTTTTTACTTTTCAAAGAAAACCGAGGGAATTTTTTCCCTTCGATAATTTTCGAGGGTAAATTGTTCCCTTCGGTATTTGCGAGGGGTAAATCCCTTCGGTAAGTAAACCTTCGGAAAGCTTTCGGTATTGCCTTCGATAATATATATATATATATATATATATATATATATATATATATATATATATATATATATATATAAGAAATCAAAGTAATTTTAATAGGTAGATAGCTTGCAGTTGCCTAAAATGATAGGATATGATTTATTTTTATGATATTATACTTTTTTTTATTTCTTTTAATTTTCAAAAAAATCGAGGGGAAAATTCTCCCTTCGGTAATTTTCGAGGGTAAATTGTTCCCTTCGGTATTTGTGAGGGGTAAATTCCTTCGGTAAGTAAACCTTCGGAAGCCTTCGGTATTGCCTTCGATAATTATGGCATTAAACATTGGCGTTGTGTTTACGAGGAATTTACCGAATAGAGTTGTACTGAAGGTAAATCCCTTGGTATTGCCCTCGGATTGCGAGGGCAATATTTCCTTAGGTTTTCCCTTCGGTAAAATACTGTTTTATTGTCATGTTGGTTGATTAGTGGATGATACCTAATTTTATAATTATGCATAATAGCACTCAAAATTTATACACAATATAAATTATTAAAACTTCAATTCACGAGAAACTTTAAAAACAACAAAAAAAATGAATTTATTTATTTATTTTTAGCTTTTCGTAAAATTTTTAATATAAACAACCTGAAAATCACAGGGCTCACCCTAGAAAAGGGAAAAAAAACTAAAAAAAAGAAAAAAAAGAAAAAAAGAGCCCCAAATGTAAATATTTAGTTAAAGTAAAGTTTTGAATGTTATTTCATCAAACAATTACTGTGGTTACGGTTTAGGAAACGAATACATTACGGAAAAATTATATTTTTGTTGCATTATATTGACCATATTTTAAAAAATGTATGTGACGTTGGCCATCAAATAACGTCTGGTAAGTTGGCCAAGTTTTTTTAAAAAAAGGTCCAAAATTAGCCCGGTTGGTTTTTTTTTTTTTACTGACATGGCTTGATTCAATATTTTATTATTATTATTATTATTATTTTAATTTTTAATCATTAAATTGAAGAAAAAAATTGGGGGAAAAATTCATTTTAGTACATAGACCATATTTCATAAAAGTTTTAATCATTAAATTGAAGAAAATAATTCGGGGGCAAATTCATTTTGTTTCATTATATTGACCATATTTCACAAAAAGTACGTGACATTGACCATCTCAAACCACGTCTGCTAAGTTGACCAATTAATCAAAATAGGTTCAAAAATGTTGTATTATTCTTTATTTTCTTTTTATCAATTTTCTGTAATTATAAAAACTAAATTAAAGACAAAAACTTGTTTTACTCTCCCTGTTCTTTTTTATTTTTCTTTTATCTTTCCGTTAATATAGTTAATAAAATTTTAATCAATAAAAATTAATATAAATCATTTATACACATAAAAATATAATATAAATATAAAAAATATATTATAAATATAGAAATCATTTTATATTTCTATATTTACCTCCGAGTTTATTAGTTTTTTTATTAATTATAATTTTAATAATAAAATAATCATATAAATTATTATATCTAATTTATAATTCTTTATGATTTTTGTCATCAATTTAATATTTAAATTGAAGAAAAATAATGAAATAATATAGAATCATGATCAATCTTTTTTGGACTTTTTTTGATGAAATAGTTAACTTAACATATACCTTTCTAAAATATGACCAATATAGTTAATCAAAAATGAACTTTCCAGAAATGATCCAATATAGTGAATTGAAAATAAAAATTTTCCTAAACATTACTATCGGAATCGGACCCTTGAAAATTTTTAGCCAAACCTCACATGAAATTCACCAAAATCACCCTTGAAACTTTTTAGCCAGGCTAAGATGAGATTATTTTGATGCTAGCAGGCTTTACTACAGGGTTATAAGTTTCATTGTAGTCCAGACCTGTAGACTGAGTATATCCCTTAGCTACTAGCCTGGACTTGTATTTAGCAATTGATCCATCTAAGTTTCTCTTGATCTTGAATACCCATTTGCATCCTACTGGTTTTCTGTCAGGGGGAGCTCACACAAGGTCCCATGTGCAGTTTTTGAGAAGAGCTTGATGTTCTGAGGTCATAGCTTCTTTCCATTCTGGGATGCATAGTTCTTCTTGAACTGTTTTGGGCTCAATAACATTGTGTGATATCATTGTGGCTTAAGCTTTAGGTTTGGAGATTCCTGATTTAGACTTGGTTTGCATATGATTTATACCTGCAATTTTCTGAACACTAAAACCATGGTTAGTGGCAATATGTATGTTGGCATGCTCAATAGGTAAGTCTATAGTGATCTGACCAATGGGAATAGTGGAAGAGTGAGAGGATGTATGAGAAGAAGGTGGGGGAGGTCTAGAGTTGTGAAAGATCGGAGGAGATGGAGGATGTTCACTTGAGGTCGCGAACTCATTAATTGAGGTCGCAGTGTCCTGAATTTTGATCAGTGGTGTGTAATGAAAAGACTTGCTTATGTCAGGAGGAGGAGAAGTGTTACGCTGTGTGATATGAAAAGGGAATTTGTCTTCCTAGAATTGGACATGTCTTGTGATAATGATTTTGTTGGAAGGGAGAAGTATTTTATAACCCTTATGAAAATGATTGTACCTAATGAAAACACAAGGTTGGCTTCTAGGTTCAACTTTGTTTTTATTGTAGGGTCTTAGGAAAAGAAAGTATAAGAAACCAAAATTTCTGAGGTAAGTGTAATCAGGTTTTTGTTTAGTAACAACCTCAAAGGGGGATTTGTAGTTCGGGGTTTTGCTTGGGGTTAGGTTTATGAGGTAAGTGGCACTGGTAATAGCTTCACTCTAATACTTGAAGGGGAGGTTGGATGGGGAAATCAAGGAGAGAGCGACTTTAATGATGTGCCTGTGCTTTCTCTCAACTATTCCATTTAGTTATGGGGTATAAGGGCAGAACAAGATGTGTTTTATCCTAGATTGATTAAGAGTGTCTTTTAATCCAATAAACTCTCCACCTCCATTTGAGTGAAAGGTTTTGATAGAGGTGTCAAACTTATTCTCAACAAGACTTTTGAAGTGTTTGAATGCAGCCTTGGCATCTGATTTAACTTTGAGCAAATAAATCCAGGCATATCTCGAGGCATCATCAATGAAGCTAATGTAATATCTGAAACCATTATGAGAAGTGACAGGAGATGGTCCCCAAACATCACTATGAATGAGATCAAGGATATTGTGGTTGTTGTGGCTTGTTTTGCAAAAAGAGAGTTTATGCATCTTGGATTACAGAGAGTCAACACATAAAGAATCATCACTTTTATTTAAAACGGGTAAATTACAATGTGTCAGAGCTTTCTTTACAACATCAAAAGAAGGATGACCTAATCTAGAATGCCAAAGATCTAGGCCTAATTTATTTTTGAGCTCTACAACGTTGACACTTGATTGAAAATTTGAAGTGTGATGTTCTTGGATAGGGGACAGTTAGAAGTGATAAAGCCCATCCTTAAGGTTCCCTTTGAGAAGAACAGCTTTTGATACTTGATCCTTCACAAGACAGAAAGATGAGTGAAATTCAAAGAAAACGTTGTTGTCTTTGGCAAATTGAGATACACTGAGTAGGTTTCTGGTTATCTTAGGAACATGAAGAAGATTGTTTATGATAAAAGAATGGTTATGATCAGCGGTTTTCACTACAGAATTATCATAATGAGCAATAGGCATACCTGCTCCACTAGTTGTCTGAATGTTTTCTGAACCTTTGTAATCTGTGGCCATGTTGAGGTTGGACAGCTCATAGGTCAAGTGGTTTGTTGCTCCAGAGTCAGGGTACCAGTAATCTTGTCCTCCTTTTGTTTCTCCATTTCCAAAGCTTGCTACATTGGCCACAAAATTTCCTGCTGATTGACCTCCTTTCCGAGTCTTGTTTCCTGAGTTCATCTGATAGTTGGGGTCGAACCTGTAGTAGCACTTATCTACAGTGTGATTGCTATATCCACATATCTGACATCTAGATCTATTGGTTTCAAATCTGCACCCTCTACCTCTATATCCATTGCCTCTTCCAGCACTGCTTCTTCCTCTATTGCCTTAGAACTGATAGGTATTTCTGCCTCTACCTTTTCCTCTATTTCCAGGAAATGTTGTCTGTGTGGTGAGGTTAGCACTAAATTGCGAATTATCAGTATCACCAAGGCCTTCAATAGTCTCAATCTTGTTTTCAAAACTCAGCAGCATAGAGTAAGCTTCCATCATAGTGACTCTTTCATGCCTAGTAGTGATTGAAATAATGAGGGCATTGTACTCAGCTCCTAAAGCATTCATGAGATACATGATCTATTCATTTTCATTGACTCTTTCACCAATAGAACCCAACATATCACAAACAGACTTGACTTTGTTAAAATAATCCTTGATCTGCAGATTTCCCTTCTTAAGAGATTGAAGTTGAAGCTGAAGCTGCATAATTTTAGCGCTATTATAACTAGCAAAGTTGGTCCTTACACAATTTCATATCTCACTAGTCGAGCTCAGACCAACAGTAGTAACAAGAACACTTTCACTCAAAGAAGATAACAACCATGAGATAATCAATTGATCTTGTTTCATCCATTTAACATACTCAGGATTAACAATGATGCCTGATGATGATCCTTCATTAATCACCTTATTTGGGATGACCTGCTCCCCATTGATGAACTCTTCCAGTTCATATCCTCGTATTGCTGCTAGGACATGTTGCTCCCATAGTAGAAAATTGTTGTCATTCAGTTTGATGCTCACCAACTGGCTTTGTAAGTGGATGGTCTCCATACTTCGAGCTGGATTGTTTTGTGTCGTGGCAAGTTCCTCTGTTGCCATGATTTCAGAATGAACTGAACTAAAGGATGATGAAAAGTGGATCAGAGGCAGGAACAACTAACTCTGATACCATGATAAAGAAATAAGGAGTTCACAGCTAGCTGATATAAGCTTTCATTGATATGTTTTTCATACCTCTACAATAATGAACTACGTGTCTATTTATAGCAATACTACTGATTGAGGTAACCATAAAACGAGTGGTTAAAAATACTACAGTACACCTGACAACGGCTACCTATAATATGTAGCTAATAATGTTATAGTACAATCAGCCAACTGTAACAGCCTATATTGTACTGAATTAGAGCTGATATCATCAGTTGTGGTGTAGGCTCCAAGTAATCTCGGCGGGCCCTTATGACGACCTCGCATCCGACCTATTTGGTCGACACTCATACGACCTCATAAGATCAGGTCGCTTATCAGCTTTAATAAGTTTTATGTTGTTATATGACTAATCGTAAGGGTTTATTAATCCTTATCTGCGACGATAAGAAAAAAAATTTAGTTTCAAAACTACAAATATTTTGTAGAAAGAAGTTTTTTATAATGTGTAAAATACAAAAGTTTCATTAAGAATCTATTTATGAGCCAACTTTAGAATTTTTTGTAAGTACTATTTAGATAAAAATGATTTGATTATTTGAATATACACTACGTAACTTCAAATATTTCAAGAAAACTAGTTTGATCAGTTCATGTGGACGCGGGTTTCTTTTGGAAGAATAAATAAGTCAGCAAGAACAAATTTATAAAAATAATTAATTTTAAAATTAATTATTTGAAAAAAATAATTAAAAAATTGGTAACATAATATTATGATTTTTTTCAATAGTTCATATTTTTAATGATAATATTGCATAATAAATATTATTATTGCAATTTGTACATTCTCCTAAGCTGTGATTATTATTCTTGTAAAAAAGAGTTATAATAATTATAATACATTACAGAATTCTATTAAAATTCACGTAATTTTATAATAGAGTTCCATTAGAATCTATGAAATTATCCATATAATTTATAGAATTTCATAAATTAAATAATCAATAGAACTACATGACATTCCATGTTGAGAACCACATCCTTAATTGTTTGATATACTCACCATATAAATCTATATAATATTAACACAAAATTACTCAATAATAAATTACATTAGTGTGTTATTGGTTATTATACACAATCAAGTAGCAATCAAGTAGCTATCAGTACTTGACTATTTATCAAACACTACTTATATGAACTGCTAATACAATCAGTTAGTAAAACCACCTAACACTATTAGCTAATGCAATCGGCTATTCGCTAATAGACAAATATGACCATAATGTAGCAAACAAGTTGGGAAAGGATTTTACTAAGGCATGATTCGTTGAGTTAATTTAAAGAGTTGATAGTTAATCAATAATAATTGGTTGCTTGCTGATAGCTGATTTTAAACTAGTTCGATAAATTAGCTTATTAAAGCAATTAATTTTACTTTTTATTTTTTTAGAAGAAGTGAGTATTCAATTATGATAAGTTTTATGTTGTTATATGATTAATCATAAGGGTTTATTAATCCTTATCTGCGACGATAAGAAAAAAAAAAATTAGTTTCAAAACTACAAATATTTTGTAGAAAGAAGTTTTTTATAATGTGTAAAATACAAAAGTTTCATTAAGAATCTATTTATGAGCCAACTTTAGAACTTTTTTTCAAGTACTATTTAGAGAAATTTGAATATACACCACTTAACTTTAAATATTTCTACAAAACTAGTTTGATTTGATTAGTTCCGGTGGACGCGATTTTCTTTTGGAAGAATAAATAGTCTGCAAGAACAAATTTAACCGATCTGTAACACACAAAAGCAAGGACCGTGGACACGATAATGTCCGGACCCTTCAATTTTCACATGAGCGTTAGCACACAACACAAATACAAGTAATTTAAATGATGTTCACAACATTCTTTATTAATTATTATTTATTAATGTTTCTGCAACAGATATTTATTAAATGTAGAAACAAAGCATATCTCATCCATAGTTCGTTGACCCTCAACCCCCACGGAGCCTAAGTACGAGGTGAAGTGTCGACTCCTTCTGAATATTATAATCCGCAAGGGTTCGTCCGTCCTCAAGCTGCTTCCCGGCAAATATCAGACGCTGCTGGTCCGGTGGGATCCCTTCCTTATCCTGAATCTTCGCCTTGACATTATCGATAGTGTCCGAGCTCTCCACTTCCAAAGTGATCGTTTTCCCAGTCAGAGTCTTGACAAAAATCTGCATCCCTCCTCTCAGCCGCAGCACCAAATGAAGAGTCGACTCCTTTTGTATGTTGTAGTCGGCAAGCGTCCTACCGTCTTCCAGCTGCTTCCCCGCAAATATAAGACGCTGCTGGTCCGGTGGGATACCTTCCTTGTCTTGGATTTTGGCCTTCACATTATCGATAGTATCCGAGCTCTCCACTTCCAGAGTGATCGTTTTGCCAGTCAACGTCTTGACAAAAATCTGCATACCACCCCTCAACCGCAACACCAAATGAAGAGTCGACTCCTTTTGGATATTATAGTCGGCAAGCGTCCTACCGTCCTCCAGCTGCTTACCGGCAAAGATCAAACGCTGCTGGTCCGGTGGGATGCCTTCCTTGTCCTGGATTTTGGCTTTGACATTGTCAATCGTGTCCGAGCTCTCGACTTCTAGAGTGATGGTTTTGCCGGTCAGAGTGTTGACAAATATCTGCATACCACCGCGGAGACGGAGAACGAGGTGGAGGGTTGATTCTTTTTGAATATTGTAGTCGGCGAGTGTCCGGCCGTCTTCGAGCTGTTTGCCGGCAAAGATTAACCTCTGCTGATCCGGAGGGATACCTTCCTTGTCTTGGATCTTGGCTTTCACATTGTCAATTGTATCCGAGCTCTCGACCTCGAGAGTGATGGTCTTTCCTGTAAGAGTCTTGACAAAGATCTGCATCTGAAACACAYAAAAGAAACTATTTTGAGCTATAAAATTGATGGACACAATTCAACAAAATCCATCTATCATCTGCATAGTGAAGTTTGAATAAAATAGAGAATCAATCCATGTTTACAACCAAAAAGGTAAACCAACAATCATATACCAATAAATATTAGAAAGGGATGAAAATATTCCTGGCAATCCCATCATTGTATGTGCAACCACTATTATAAAATTACAAATTTGATCCCAAAACCGCAAAATCACATCAACATAATCGTCTTCATCTAAAATCTCGGAACAGGAAATTGTTTTTCTTATGCTAGATGTTTATTCCCAAATATTATGTTATGAAGAAGAAATACAGAAGAAACCAACACAGCTATCACCATTAGAATTTAAAASGCGTAACAGAGAACCAACACAAGGAACCAAATAAAAAACGGATAACTTCAAACCCTAATCGAGTTGACCAAATCATATACATCCACACAATCAAACAAGAAAGAGAAACATAATTAGCAGAAAAATAAAATCGAAACGAATCGAAGGCAGATGAAAAGAGATCGTACCTTGAGAGCGGCGTGATTCGGAAACTTGGAGAATAGTTTATTATTGAGAAAGTTGGAAGACCAGAAGAGAGGATAAACTTGGAGAATAGTTTATTATTGAGAAAGTTGGAAGACCAGAAGAGAGGATAAACTTGGAGAATAGTTTATTATTGAGAAAGTTGGAAGACCAGAAGAGAGGATAAACTTGGAGAATAGTTTATTATTGAGAAAGTTGGAAGAACAGAGCAGAGGATGAAATTATCAATGGGGGGTTGTGCGTTTATTATATAGCGTTGGGGAGCCGAATATTAGTGCCCTCATAAAGAAGCGTACAAGCGCCGAATTCGGTATATTGAGAATAGGTTTTTCTAGATCCTTCTTTGCCTATGTTTAGGTTTCTTCCTTTCATGCCCCTTTTTTCTTGTTCTTTCAATTATTTTCTTGATTGGTTGAAGGGAAAATTGCTTTCTTGGTATAAATATGTTGTTCATTTTTCAATTTTAAATCATAATATTGTTCACTATTAAAATACATACACGAAATTGACAAAATTATCAAAAAAGGTACAAAATTATCCAATCCGGGTTTGATGGCTGACATGGCAGGAATCAATATTTTCTTATCAATTTTTATTTAATTTAAATACAAAAAATCGAAAATAAAACCTAAAATACCGAGATTACCCCCGAGACCTCCTATCCCCTTGCCTTATTTGAAACACTTAACACATACGCCACATACCCCGAGCTCAAATCTTCGCAAACCCTAATTTCTCAAAATCTTTCGAAAACTCCAACTAATCTCGAGCAAAATCTACATAATTGAAAGGGAATCGAACACAAATTCTGTGATAACGACGCAAAGATGAGATTGAGAGATCCGGATCGGCATCATAGACCCCCACCCAGATACAGTAAGTGATAAGTTTGATTTTGTGCATAATATATATCCGATTATAATTATTTTTTGTAAAATATCTGGGCTTTCGCGAAATATGTAGAGTAAAAGTAGGTTTTTTATTTGGTTTGTTGGTTGTTGTGAAGCTTTTGTCTTTTTAGGGTTCTTTTGAAATTTGGGTTTTTGGTTGGTTGTGAAATTTTATAGCCATTCACGATCAGTAAATAGAATTTTTTGGCTTGTTGTGGTTGTTGGGATGCTTTGTCATTTATTATTCTGAAATTAGGGTTTTATTTTTGGTAGTTTATGATGGTTGTGGAACTGTATTGAGCCATTTATTATTCAGAAAGTAGGGTTTTTTCTCCCTTGCCCCTACACATTATGACAATGGATTCTTTGTGTTTGAATAAAGAATTTGTGGGGTTGCATTGATTCTTTTTATGACATGGTTATTATATTTAAGATAAATTGTTTAATAATTTAATTCATGACTTGTTTCTAAGACATTTTTTGTTTTCTGTTATTTGGTTTGCAGACAACAAAACTAAACTATTCACTATATGTCTCCACTATGGGGGTTTCTTTGACATGGGTGAGTTCTCTGCATATTTAAGAGGCTCAATGCTTGTGTTTGACTTTTGTGAATTAGATAGTATTATCATCTCTGAACTTACTAAACATTTAGATAGAGAAGGTTTTAAAAACCCTGTGAGACTTTATTATAAACTGAAGGGTGGTGGTTTTGTTTTAATTCAGTCTGACAATGATTTGTCTAAGTTATTTGTTGATAACCTGGAGTCCTTAAAGGAGGTCAATATTTACTTTGAGAGTATAGAGGTAGAGTTTGAGGGGGAACATGAAGGGCAGGCAAATCTGGGTAGTATTGAGGGGGATTTTGAGGAGGGTGGTGGTGCAGGGCAGACAAATTTGGGTAGTATTGAGGGGGATTTTGAGGAGGGTGGTGGTGAAGGGCAGGGTGGGAAGGGCAGTATTGAGGGTGATTTTGAGGAGGGTGATGGTGCAGGGCAGGGTGGGAAGGGTAGTATTGAGGGTGATTTTGAGGATAGTGATTATGATATGGAGTCAGAAAAAAATGATGATGAACTATTTAACAAAAGTGTTGATGTGGATGTTGAGTGGTTAGGTAATGAGACATTAGCTAATGAACTATGTCAAGTAGGGTGTAGGGAGTCAGGGGAGAAGGATATCATGGGGAGTGATGATTATTTAGTGAGTGAGTGTGGTTCTGATGCTGAAAATTCTGGCCCTAAATTCCCTGTTTTTAATCCAATTGAAGTGTATGACCCTCACTTTAAAGTAGGGATGCTCTTTGGCACCAAAGCTGAACTTAGGAAAGCCATTCACTCCAATGCAATTAAGCTCAAGAGAAATGCTAAAATAACAAAGAATGATAAGGTATATGTTCATGCTAAATGTCTTGATAAGAGTTGTGGATGGAAGCTTCGTGCTATAAAGCTTGTAGATGCTATCACTTTTCAAATCATAAAGTATA
>BMAC01000681.1:466830-483814 GCA_014905375.1 Phtheirospermum japonicum | reverse complement strand
TGTGTGTGTGTTTCCATTTACTTCACCAATTTAAATAGCTTTTTTAAATATTATTAATAAACTTTGGAGATAATGAGAAGAAGCACATGGACATGAAGAATTTTACGTGTTCATTAGTTGCCAATTTGTCAAAAGTATTCTGGCTAACCCTTTGCTCCGTTTGTTGCAGTATATTGCTGATCTTGCTGTAGACTTGCACAATAAATCGAAAGATTTTAAGGGTCAAAGCGTATCAGTACTCTTCACACACACACAGTAGGAATGGGAGCAAAGGCGAACGATGTGGAGCAGCCGCAATAAGATACGACGTCGGATAGTGTCGACGCTTTGCTCGAGGTACGATCCAATCAACTATTTCCTTTATTTTCTTTTTTATGATGTTTGCTAGTAATATTTAGCAGTTTATTAGTCATATCCAACTTTAATTTGTTGAATATTTGAACTTGTTTAGCTAGTAATAATTTTTTTTTTCTTTTTTGGATGATGAGTGTTGTAGAAAGATTTACTGAATTTTGATTCAGTAATTATAATCACTGCCTATTTTCCTAACATGTTTTAGGAAATTATTTGCTTATTTTATTTGCCTTTTGTTTCATCTTAGTAAACATTCTTAGTTGCTCACTAATAAATCCGAGTAAAAAAAAATCAATAACATTTCCAATGTTTTTTAATCCAAGAGAATGAAGAATAACCATCTTGGTGTGTTGGGGCGTGTTTGTGTGTTTTACTTTTTACTTTTATGTTTAGATTATTTGCAAGTGAGAATACTTGAATTGTTGATTCTTTTCTTTTTTCTTTTCTTATGCTCTTTTTTCGCCCACATAGATTTACCATCGATTTTCATATATTATTACTTATGCTCTTAGAAGATTTATTACTTAAAAATTGTAAGTGGAGTTATTTACATGATTAGATGAGAGATTGATCGTGATTTTTCAATCATGAATTTCGGTGAATTGATAGTTTCATGTATGTTGGTAATTCTCCTAAAACTAAAATTTTATAAGTTACTTTTAATATATGTATTGTTGATTGTATATTTTCATATTTTCATGATAATGAAAGTTTATGAATGATACAAAATTTTATAAACAAGCCTTGTGACAAAGTATATTCACATAATATCAAAGAAAGATTGACATGCATTTTTCAAGTTCGTTATCTAAAAGAATTAATTGAACTAACTCAGTCTAATTTCTAAATATTAGGCTCAAAAGATTTTGTTATTTAAACGCAACTTCAAAACCTCTATTCTATATGAAGTTTTTTTTAATTAGTTTTTTGGACAATAAAAGCTAAATGTAACCTCTACTTACAAAATATATTAATTAGAGGATTGACTAATCAATCCTCTTAATTGAGTAAATTCCTCTAATCTTCACTTAATCCTCTCATCGTGAAATGGGCCTATGCATAAAAACTAGAAAAATATAACATTATCTATCAGCAATCAAATACTAGTTACCAATCATCAACAATCAGCTCAACCAATTAAACCATACAATTCGTACAACTTTTTCCTAAAATGAGCTTATAGGCCAAAAAGATATCAAAAGTTTATTGAGAGTTCTGACTAAGCAACATAAACAACTTATTGTGAAAGAATAAACTATAAGCTCCTTTAAAAAGCTCATTCAAGCATGCACAATAAAAGAAAATTTTATATCGTTCTATTTTACAATTTTGAAATTAAGTTTAAAATCGTAAGTTGATTGTTGTCATATTATTCCGTAAAATCTAATTAGAGATAATAATCCAATCAAATAAATAAAAATTCAATAAGAATGATGAAAAAAAATAATCTTATTTTGTTTGAACAAAATTGAAAAGATGCGTAATATTCTTATTATCGGTATCCAGTATCCAGAGGTGGATACAAAAAAATAATTAAAAAAATGATGGGACACCGACACAATAAATTTTTTATTTATTATACTCAGAATTGTAGGAATCCGTGTTTTTTATATTCACCCAATTGGCTTAATTCATTGGAGAAATATTCATCTCGTATATTATTGATCTACATAATGTGTTTCTGAGTGTGCTGAATAATTCCACCAATACCGATGTTAGAATCGTTGCATTGAGCACGGTTATCAATTTGCTTATGTGTTTGTCGAGTTCAAACGTTCGAGATAGGTTCTAGGATTTGTTGCCATCTACGATGAGTACATTGGCTGAGACGTTGGAACTCATAAAAGGAGACAACCGCGCAGGAGGCTTTGTAATTCGTTCATGAACTTTAACAACCTATTATAAAAAAAGATAATAATAGAAAATAGAAAATATATATCCAAGAAAATGTGATACTTTAACTATGTTTCTAATATTTTAACTACAATTTGTGATACTTAATTACCTTGAGTTAAAAACATAGATATAAGTTTTTTTAACTATGTTATATAATATTTGGCAGAAGTTGTGATACTTTTATCTATAATTGTGATAATTTTATAGCAATTCGTAATGCTTTTATACAGAATTATAATACCTTTAAGTGATACTGTCACTTGGAATTATGATATTTTTAGTTCGAGTTGTGATACACTTTTAATTCCATTTGTAATACATTTATACTCAACTGTAATACTATTTAGTGATAATATATTTTATGTAAAACTATGATACTTTTATTTGTATTTGTGACACTTCCACAATAATTTGTAATACTATTATACATACCTATAATACTTTAAAGTGGTAAATGACATAATCTTGTGATATTTTTATGTGTAATAATTTTATTTTAAATTTATATAAACTACAATTATGATACTTTTACCAATACCGATGATAATTTAAGCCAATGTTATGATTTAATGTAACAAAAGTGTTTTTTATTCTTCTTATAAATGAAAGGGATAAATCAAAGCAAAAAAGATGATTCACAATAGTTTAAATATAAGACCAGATAAATTAATCCACACCAAGAGAAGTAAAGGTTAATGTATCCCAAAATATTCGCTATACTCACATAATAACTAAATTAAAAATTCAAACAAAAATTACGATAATTCAAGGTTCAAACCTAAATAACAAAACGAAAACAGATCCAAAAGACTATTCGGACACTGAAACTCACTCTTTTCACTTCTTCTATTCCTTCACAGCCTCAGCTGTCCTCTGGGCCCTAACACCAACGTAACGCGCATTGGTCCTCTCAAAATGCAGCTTATTATATGCCTTGATTTATTTTAACTCATATGTAACCTTAACGAGATCAACAGTTGGCTTCTCAGGTACAACCGGCAAGAAAGCACCAGAAACTTGTGTTGTTATTGCCAACTCCTCAAGTGTAGAGTCACTATTCTTAATCTTGCGTTCATATCTTGGAAAATCCTAAATTTCTGTCATATACCATCACACATAACTAACATATATCATCACATATAACTGGTACGGTGATAGATTTTTGTTGGAATCCTAAAATGAAAAACTAAACTTTAAAATGGAAATTAAACCCTGAAATGGAAAATTAAACTCTAAAAATAGAAAAATTAACCCTAAATTAGAAAAGTAAATCCTAAAAATGAAAAACTAAAATTTAATTCTAATTTTTTTTTGTCGTATATCATCGTATCGAACTTTCACATATCATCAAGTATAACCGATATATATCATCACGTATAATTGGATGATAATATAATTTTATCGGGTACACCTAACAAGGTGCATCCATGTCCATGTAATAAATTACCAATTTATTTTGTATTTGGGTATAATTTATATTGTATAACTTTATTTGACGCATTAATTTGTCAATTAGAGCCAAAATCTATTGACCCAGTGATTGCAACTAAATAGGTTTATTAAATAAATAGTAATTATAAATTGATAAATTAAATCATTTTCAAAAAAATTTAAAATTATGGGACGGGACGCTAATATCAAACGCGTCCCGCCCATTAAAGTTAAGTAAAAAAAATCAAAAATTGAGACACTAATGACAAACCCATCCCGGATGTTTTTAATTAAAAAAGTTTGAGGTTGTTTTGAAAAAAAAAATTCTGGGGGCTGGACACGTTTGACACAAGCGTCATGGGTGGGTTTCGTAAAAAAAAATTGAGGTTGGGATAACTTTTTTTTTTTTAATTCGGCCTAAAGATTTTTGTTTCTTTTCCAATTTGGCCCAGATCTTTTATAATTTGTTATTTCTATTTTAGAAATTTATTAGAGGTTTTGTTCTTTTTATAATTTACTTAAAATTTTTATTAGGGAAAATAAATAAATAAATATATCTATTATTATAAGTGCATATCATAATAATGTCTTAAAATTATAAGAAACTTTATTTCAAAATTAAAATACAATAAGATTAAAATAACAATTAAAGTAATTTGATATTACATATGTGATCACATTCGTAATGGTGGATTTCCAATGAGATTGTGGTATTGACAAATGCAATTTAAATAATCTTTTTTAAATACCCAATCCATCAAACCGAATAAAGGTTCTCCATGTTTTAGATATGCAGCAGTAAACTTAGCATCGCCTGCCACGTTGTTCCAAAAATGTACAAGCCATTCTGGTGCTTGCACTTTGTTGGTCTCATGATCCCAAGTGCAATGTTCGTTTCCCAACATCATATGAAATGCCTATATCATTTCTTAAAAAGTTCAACACGAGCGGTTATGTCGTCCATTGTGAAGTTTTTCCCGAACCTAACATTGATTTTGTCCAACAAGATCCACGTGATATTATTACGTAATCCTCTTCTAGGATTGTAGAATCCATTGAGCTTACTCTCACTGAGGTCGTCAACCAGCAGAGTATCCATATGGATGCTCCAATCGGATAAATTTTCTATCGTAGAAAAAGAAATCTTCTTCGAAATCAAAATGGTGGAGAAAACCAAAGGTGTAAGTGATTTGTGTTTAAAAAATCTAGTCCAATATTCAAAATTTATTGATGAGTTACAATTTCACAAGACAATTGTACTCAATGTGTAGCTTTTGACACAACTAAAAATGAAAACATAATGCTCAATATGTAGTATTGTCACAAAGAAAGTTGAAAAAAGTATGAAATACTGTCTAGTATGGTCACAACAAAAGTTGAAAAACTAATTGATTAATGTGTATTCTTGTTACCAACAAGTTTGGATAAATATTTAATAAATAATTTTATTAAATAAAGGAAAAATAAAAGATTACACATTCAAAGATTACAGAATTTGAAATAGTTGCACACTGAAACCGAGGTCATCCTGATCCCATCTCATTACACACTTGAACATATAATTAAAACTGTTAAAATAAGAAATTACAAATACAAACATATCAGTACTTTTGAAACGACGAACACAACATTAACGCTTCATCCAAAAGATATCTGCAATTTTTCCCACATTGGTGGCTCGTCTAACACGTAATACTTATGTGACGGTAAGCTATAATTGTATTCCTTCATTAAAAAAAAAGAGTTAGTGATGTATCTAATCTACGGTAAAAAAATTCAATCATGTCATTATAGAGAGAGGAAGTTGTGAACTTTACATCGGTAAAGTGATCACAGATAGTGGTATCTACACAAACTAGTTTGCGTTCATGATCCCTACAAACTCCAGGCATAACAAACAACACCTCCCACAAATTGTACCTCATACCCATTTCCTGGATCCTCTGACTAACATCCTCAATCGAAGGTGAAAACACGAAACTCCCTTGGAGTACATCAGTTAAACTTTTGTCTCCCTTTTTTGCTCCCCTCTCAACACTTTCTTTTTAGGAGATTAAAAAATCAAGAATTACCCATTCCATGGGCATGGTCCGTGGGGTTATTTCAAGATTATAGTAATTCTCTCGAGTTCTTCTTACATCGGGATGGTTTTCATCAAAGTTAGCCATTTTGACTGAATGATAAAATTTGAGAGGTGAGAGAGTGGGTATTGAGGTTCTCAATTTTCAGTTATCACATAAAATTGGTCGTCCAACTATACAACAGTAACATATGATACCCAAAAGTTGATTAAATTATTAAAATAATAAAATAATACATATTCTCTAATGTATATTTAATAAAAGAATGATAAGTTCAGAACCAATACATGATACAGTAGGGGTGTGTTTGGTTGCCATTCTTGATTAGGTGTGATTAATTTCTAATACTTTTCCCGAGTTTATCCAATGGAAATATTAAAGTCCATTCATTTGTTTGGTTGTGTTATAGGGTCATGGGATATAAGATTTAAATCTTGTATTATTTGTATTAGTGTCTTCTGATTTTTACTTTAGTACCAAATCTACCCTACACAAATAATCTAGGGATCGAATTGTATCTTTCTAGACCAAACCCCCCACACGGACGACAAGTCCATTTTCCATTGTTAGAAAATGAGAAAATTAAAAGGAAATAGCAAAATAAAACTTTGTAGTGGTACGAATCAAATTAACTAACTTGGGAAGCAGCAGACAAAAACTAAATAAAAAGAAAAGAAAAGAAGCAATCTTGTTGGTTGCAACAAAATTAGCAAATAAATTAAAATATTTAGAAAGTAAGACTTGCATCCAAAATGGTACTAAAAATTATAAGGGAAGAAAAAACGATATTGAAAAAAATTCTTGAAAATCAAAAACTTAAAAAAATAAAAATTAGTCTTTTCCTTGTTAACCTAACTACAACCTCAACAACATTAAAAAAATAAAAAATAAAATAAAAAAGATGATAGCTGAGAGGTAAACATGTATGCGATATTGTAGTAAAACAAGCAATAAATGAAAATTTCCCAACCATATTTCATTTGCATCGACCACTAAGATTTTGCAAGCCTTTTTTTATTTTTTATTCAAGATCGTCTTTTCTAGTGTCACATGTTAGAAAAGTTGGATGTATATTTTTTTGGTAGTTGGGGACAAGTTAGGGAAAAATAGTAAAATAACTGACATTGAATGGGCTGGAAATTGCATCACTTTTACACAATCAAATATTTAACTAAAACATAACCTTGCCACCTTTTCAATTAATAATATCACTTTTGCACTAAAAAATATCACTTTTACATATTATATTATAATTAAATATTTATCTTAAAATATAATAAATTAACATTGTCACCTTTTTTCATAATACGGTCACTTTTGGCTCAAAAAGTGTCATTTTCGTAGTAACAAAAAAAATGTGAAAAGAAAATTCAAATGAGTTATTTGTTGACGTCAAAAAGTTGTTCATTAGACAAGGGCCCAACTAAAATACACACACAAGCATAATGAACAAGGAAGCAATAATACACATTAAAAGGTGGAGATAATGGGAGTAGTTCGCGTGCATTAGTATGAGATTCAGGTCGTCCTCTTAAGGGACGACCATTTTTTACAAAACTCACTTGACACTCTTTGTTTTCTCTCTCTCTAAAATTCCATTTTCTTTGATAGCCAAAAGACCTATAATCCTCCTTTCGAGGCCCTATTTATGCTTTTTCCGCGAACTTGTAGTTTTTTCACTGCGCTTTCCACTTGGCATTCTCATATTGGTCGCCGAAGAATATCCTCCTGCCGACTTATTTCCTTATCTACTATTTATCGGACCATCTGTTGCCTTTTATCACTGTCCTGCAAGAATAACAACATTATGGCGAGTGCTCCTGGCTCTGCTGCCGCAGAGTGTACTATAGGTGGACCTCCGTCCTTTGTGGGGAGATTGCTACTCATTTTCCTACTTGTTCATATTTTTAGGAGTCGTTTGGAGAGTTCGCTCGCAAATAGTTTTGAAGCCCATTCCTTCAACATGTTCTTCCCCTTTATATGTTGATGATGTGTCATATTTCTAGGTTCACCACCTAAGTGAGGCTCGTACTGCCTGTCAATCTAATTTGGGAGACCACCAACAATGGCCCCTAAGCGCGGTTGATTATTTAATTTAAGGACGAGCTGCGCTCACTCCCCTATGACCCGAGCTGTCCACCTATCTTGCCTAGGAATCTGAACTATCGCAATGATCACTTGCCTTGCCTTAGGTATCTTGTGGGTGGGATATTTTTGTGTCCCATCCCAAAAGATCATGTTAGTCCAAATCCACCACTTAGTGTCGTTTTATTCTCTTCTCTATCCGATTTCATTCCTACTTTAGAAAGACCCTCAGCTTTCTCTTTTTTTCCAAATTTTTTTTTCAGGTTCTTGGTATAGCCAATTTTTCCTTGGGTTTGAATGTGCCTTCCATCACCCGTGATGCAACAGATATGGCTTGCTAAAGTCTTGCCAAAAGATATCATACTTGGATAACCCTGATGTCGGAGAAGTTGAATGGTTATAATGCCTTGAACGCTGAGTTGACTAAAGAGATCGCTCATTGGAAATCCACGTTGAACGAGCTGAAGAATGATCGTGAGGCTGTATCTCGCCTCGACCAAGAGAGGGTGGTGGACCGACATGAAATAAAGTCCTTGAGGAATCATAATGCGTTTCTCAAGTAGAAGGACTCCCTACTCTCTGATCAGGTCAAGAACGCGAGTGGGATCATCCTATGGCTTTAGGTGAGCTCATGGTGAAGTTAGGTCATTTCCAAGAGAGCAAAAGGTTTTATGAGAACCACTACCTTGACCAGAGTGAGATGTTTTAAGACTTTTCTTGTTATCTTCGTCTGTGTTAAATAATTGATGTCCCTTATGTATTTTTCTTTCATATCAAACACTTGTTATCTTAGATGTTTTCCTCGACTTTTGTATTGGATGTCTTCTTCCCTCCTTTTTTGTATTCTATTAGGTTTTGATTTCTCTTTTTATCTTGAGAGTTCTGCTCGTTTCTATAACATCCTGGATGTTATCCCCCCGACTTATTTTTGGTTACCTATTTCTTTATCTGCTGACAGGTTTCTCACCATTTGATTTGTGGCGATATTATTCATTTTGGGCGGTCCTCTTTCTTTCTTTTTTTAATTTGAAATTCTACCAATGTGACTGTCGATCATTTGTTCTCCCTGCCACCCCTATAAATACAACAGGTGAGTGGATTCTTCTTTTCTCTCCTTCTTCTTTTCTTATATTTCTTGTAACTTCCTCAACTTCTAACTTTCAATTGCTTAATTTCTCTCTTGGGATAGTTGGTTCATTGCGTTATGTCAACTGGGGATCTGTAACTGGCTACTCGGTGGAGGATTACCAAATATTTCTCATGAAGTTTGAAGATTTGGAATGTCATTTCGTGCTCTTGGAGCGTGAAGATCAGGTCTTGCATGGGAATTATTTGGTCCAGGTAGAGAAGAATCGCTTTCTTTAAAGAGAAAGCAACTCTCCTCAATGTATAACTAATCGACTTTGTGATAATAATTATTCCCTTTGAGAAAAGTTACAGGCCGAGGCCGAATGTCCCCATCAGGTGATCGAAAGTCTAAAGTTACAAATTCGTCTTCCAAGAGGATGACAACCGAGTGATCTTCCAATCTCATGTCGCTGATGTGCGAGAAAAGAGTCATTTGCACAGAGAAAATATGTCGCTTATATAGGACCTCACTGACGCTTTGGATGAAGTATGTCGTGTGAGTAATCATATAGATTTGTACAAGAGTTTGTAGGCTAAAAGTTCTCACACACCGATGATTGAGCCCAAGGAGGTCGTTCCTGGATCTGGGTTACCATCAAATCAGTCAAATTGTCTAACACTACTACATTCTCCCCATAACATACCACCTTCACCAAGTTTTGCCAACCTACAAGTTCATGTTCAGAAAGCCTCCATAGTTAGAATATGTTAAAAAATCTTAATTTATAAGAAAAAGGTATTTAGCTTTTACGAAAAATTACTCATGGCATAGCAATATCATAATAAACTAGTCGATAATTTCCACCATAATATAATCACAAACTAAAACAGATTTGAAATCATAAGAAGCAACAACATATATAAACAAGTAGGAGTCATATGAATATAAATCTAATTCGAGATCCACTAAAAGATATAAACCTAATATGAAACTCACTATAAAAATTAAAGTGAAAATCACCTCAATTGACAATCGAAGATGACTCCGTGGAGGACTATCACTGGAAGCCTGGAATTGAAGTGCAAGAAATTGAAAAGGAAAAGATCGTAGATGATTCAAGAAATAGGAAGATAATTAGAAGAGAGGAAACATAATATAACCAAGGTATATCTTTTTTATCAGAGGTTGAATCGATCATCAGAAGAAGAATTAGGTCAAAAATTAGGATACATTCTGGGAAAATCACCGAGGATCAATAGAGAGTCAAGCTATGAAGAACATAGCCCAATTTCTTGCAATATGAGATTGAATGCCATAACTCTACTAGGTTCTCGATTTTATTCAAGAGAAGGTTGGGGAATAACTTGAATAAAGGGATCAACTTAATATCATTATTGAATCCATGGGCAGGCAAGAAACAACCTAGCGAACCGAAACATCTTAGTAGCCAGAGGAAAGTAAAAAAGTAAAATAGCATATTTGTATTGAATCTAATCATATATCATCATCATTAGGGTCGGCTCTAGGGTCGGGTAGTTGGGCTCTCTCCCAAGACTCAAAGTTCTAACGGGGCACCATAATGAAAGCTCAACCATTTATATGTATATGGTAAATTAAAAAAAAATAAAAATTACGTACCCAAAGACTCAATGGGCAGACTGCAAACTCTTTATTTAATGACTAATTGTTGATAATTTATAAAAAGCTCTCTCTATTCCTCTAATTCAATAATTATTTTGTCCACAACACTCTGTCTAAACTTTTATATATGTTATGGCCACATGTCTATACCAAAGCAATAATATGAGTCAATATTACCGACTTATAAGTAACATGATCATCAACTTAATCCATAAGGAAGGGCATATATAAGTTAATGTACACATTGCATATTAAGAAAACTTTTTGACTTTCTAAAACTTACCTAGCAAAGCTTTTATCTTATTTTATGTGTATACACGTACTAATGTATATGAATGCATTATACTTAAATTTCACACAACATAAATTTCACACACATGCATACTATTATCACCTGCAAAATAAGTGATTATTACAATCAGAACTGATACCAAGTGACTTTTAGAGGTGAAAACACGCAAAAACCAGAAATAATATTACAACATTAGGAGAAAACAATTTTCAGGGGTCACAATTATGCATTTTGTCATTGACTATTGTACATTATCAGGGTCACAATTGTGCATATCTAGTTAGACACTTAAATGTGCAAACACCATATTAACCCTATATCAAAATACACGATTTCGAACAATAACACGCATATGATGTGCACAATTGATTGTATTATTGTGCATAAACTGGCACTGAAATGTGCAAACTCTACAATATACCTACATCAGCAATAATGATGCCAAACTCTATGATTCATTCTCATTTCTCACACGGGGACCTATTTTCACCGGAACCCTATATATATATATATATCACTCCTATATATTAATGCAAAATCCTCCTAATCTATGTGTCTGCTTCGTATGCTTCGATTGGCAAATAAAAGATTCTGGTGCTTCGTTTGCTTATGTGTCATCCGAGCCTAATATTTACCTAATTTAATACTTTTCTTTTTATTGTATTCTATCTAATTTAATTCTTTTATTATATTTTTCCTTATTCAATACTTTCATTTGATTCTCCTAATATAAAAATAGAAATAAGTCATATATAATTAGTAGATAATATCTAAATTAGTTAGTTTAATTAAAATAAAAACTACACATGAAATAATTTTAATTGAAAAAAATTTATTATGAAAATAATTAAATAAGTTTTATAGATAATATAATTTGAAATAATTTTATTTTTGGAGTTTCAGATATTATATATAGGTAAAATATGAGTTATTTACAATAATTTAAGTATGTAACTAAATATTAGTAATGTATTCAATCTAAACATAAAAATAATAAATTATATGTTAATAATTAATAAACATTGATTAGACATCAGTACAATGCAAAACGGGTTGAGAGTATGACATCTTTTGAATATCTCAAAGTATGTAACTAATAATTATTAATGAGTTTATTCTAAACACTAATATATGAAATTATTTAATAATAATAATTAATAAAATAGATATTAGACACGGGTTTAGAATGCGACGCCTTTTGAAATTTTGTAATTTGTAACTAAGACTATTAATGCATTTATTTTAAACATCAAATACAACATTATTTAATATTTATAATAATTAATAAATAGATTAGACATGTACAAGGCATAGGTCGGGAATATATTATTTTAATTTTTATTTTAGATTTAAGATAAAATAATTATCAAAAACATTTTTTATATTTATCTTTTGATAAGTCTCGTATAATACACGGGTGTTAAACAAGTATATATTTATGCAAAATTCTCCTAATGTATGTGTCTACTTCGTATGCTACGCTTGGATAATAAATATTTTTGGTGTTTCGGTTGCTTATGTGTCATCAGAGCCTAATTTATACCTAATTTAATATTTTTCTTTTATTGTATATTGCCTAATTTAATATTTTATTTTATTATATTTAGCCTAACTTAATAGGTTTTTTTTTTTGTCTAATTCAATAATTTTCTTACACACTCCTAATATAATAATATAAATAAGTCATATATAATTAGTAGAAAAAAATCTAAATTAACTATTTTAATTAAAAGACAAATTGCATATGAAATAACTTTAATTACAAAAAAAAAATTATTATGAAAATAATTAAATAAATTTTATTTATAATAAAAGTTGGAATAATTTAATTTTGAAATTTTAAACATTCTACATATGTGAATTATGATATATTTGCAATAATTTGAGTATGTAACTAAATATTAGTAATGATCTTAATCTAAATATATAAAAAAAATAAAATTATATAATAATTAATTAATATTTATTAGACAATTACCCATTGCGAGTAGGCTTGAGAGTATGACACGTTTTTTCAAAGTATGTAACTGTAATTACTAACAAAATTAATCTAAACATAAAAATATAAAATAATTTAATAATAATTAATTAATATAGATTAGAGATTGGTTGAAAATGTGACATTTTTTGAATTTTTATAAGCATGTAAATATAATTATTAACGAATTTAATCTAAACATTAAAAATATAATATTAATCAATAATTAATAAACTGAACAGGGCACGATTGAGAACACATCCTTTCAATTTTTTATTTTAAATTTAAAATTTTATAATTTTTACAAATATTTTTCATATTTAATTTTTTATAAATCTCGTGTAATACACGGGTGTTAAACTAGTATATATATATATATATATATATATATATATATATATATATATATATATATATATATAATATTATAACTTTATTATACTATCAATAACAAAGTATAATAACATACACACAAATCATCTTGTTTTCCTTACTTATAAATACTAAATAAAATTAATATACTTCTGTAAATTGATCTTAAATCAATAAAAAGTGTAAAACACTTGAATGTATTTAAGGAATAACAATGTCAAAAATAATATAAGCTTTTAAAGTGCTAAAACATGATAAGTTGATCATAAAAGTTATTTAGGTCGTTACAAGATGGTCTGACGGGCATGAACTATCAATCTGACCTAAGATAAGTGTTTATTATTTTAAAGTAAGGGTAAATATTACTTTTGGTACCAAAAGTATGGCGAAACTTCAGTTCAGTACCCCAGGTTTCCAAAGTATCAAGATTAGTAACAAAATTTTAATTTCGATATCACTTTTAATACCCGGCGTTAACTTTTCCATTAAAGTTAACGGAACATCAAATTTGGAGGGAAATATTTAATTTAATTCAAAAATAATAAAAAAAATATTTGAAAATTCAAAAAATAAAAAATATACATATAAATTATTTTGTATTTAATAAAATAAAATACAATAATTAATTTAATTCAAGAAAATGATAAAATACAAACTATTATTTGAGGTCAAGTAACATAATTAAATTATTATATTGTATGATTTAATAATAATAAAAAATGATAAGTAAAATATTATAAACATAAAAAATAAATAAATAACTAAATAATTAAAAAACTTTATGAAATATTTTTATTAAAAGAATAACATTTATTGTGTATTTTTAAATATATCTTTTTCGAATTTAATTAATTATTGTACTTTATTTTGAAATTATAAAATATAAATTAATTAAATTATGTTAAGGATTATATTTTGTCTACTTTTTTGAGTTTTTAATTTTAATTTTTTTTGAGTTTGATTATTTATTTCATTTTATTTTATTTACTGAATTACATATTTATATATTTTCTTCTTTTCTTTCCTTTTTTTGAATTTTTTTTATTTTCTTTGGATTAAATTAATTATTGTATTTTATTTTATTAAAATACAAAATTATAAAATTATAAATTTCCAGTTTATTCATATATTTATTTTTTATTTTTGGATTTTAAAATATTTTTTTGATATTTTTTTGAATTAAATTAATTATTTCCCTGCAAATTTGATGTTTCTGTTAAGTTTAACGGAAAAGTTAACATCGGGTATGAAAAGTGAGACCGAAATTAAACTTAGGATACTAATCTTGATACTTTGCGAATTTGGGGTATTGAAACTGAAATTTTTCCATATTTTAGATACCAAAAATGATATTTACCCTGAAATTAAATAGTATTTTAATTCTTTTATATTAGTAAATTATTTTTCCAAGAAACCTGTGTAACACATGGTACTGCGCCAATATCAATTCTTTTTAAATGTCATTTTAGATGTCATTTTGTAATAAAGGTTGCAATGGAACTTTTTAAATTTCTCAAACATAGAAATTAAGCATTGTGTCTATAGATAATACTAATGTACAAAAATATAGTATTATTTAGAAAAGAAACAATTGAGAAACAAAATAAAATATTAATGTACAAAAATATAGTATTATTTAGAAAAGAAACAATTGAGAAACAAAATAAAATATTTGGAGATTTGGAAATTTTAATTTATTAAGTTCCAACTCATGAAATTAATTGGATTATAATAATAATAATAATAATTATTATTATTATTTTGAATTGGGAGTGTTGGGAAGTGGGGATGTTCACACATTTGCCATGAATTAATAGGTTTCCAAAAAAGGACTCAGCATAACTCTCTCTCTCTCCCATCTCCCATCAATTTCACCAAGGAGGAAAAAGTTTCAGAAATATAAATCTGCGCCGTATCTTTTATTTATTTGTCCAATGCCCCTTCTGCAAAAGCTGACTGTAAAACTTGTTTTTTTCAAACAATGTGAAATCAACGTATGGCCATTCCTTAAATCTGGTTTTCAAACAATACCAAACCAACGCATTAATTATATCAATAAATCTACAACGATCAAACTGATCCGGATCAATATGGACAGTTTAGTAATATCAAATCAAAGAAAAAGTTGTTTTTGCAAGTAGTTTTTTTTTTTTTTTTATACACTTTCCACAAAACAAAATTTCTAAGCCACTAATAATCCAAAATAAAATTGTAGTACCGATCCCGTTAAATTAATTGAAATTAGTGAGATAGCATTTAGCGCACTCATATAATGAATAAATTAATAAGTATATTTATCACTTTCGGAAGTTGCTCCTTTACCAAAATAAGATATAATTGTTATTTTGAGCAGCAATAATGGAGATTGCATTAACTTCTCTAAATAAGAATCGAGTGTATTATAAATAAGCTTTGATTAATCATTAATGTTACCGACAAATTAACTGCAATAATGGAGATTGCATTAACTTCCAAATTAAATAGGCAGCCACAAATTAAATTAAATTAAAGATCATTTTTGTTTCCTATTTTAGCCTCATGATGCATGTAATTAATGATCATTCTCAAATTAAACATGCAGAGGCCTCAAAGAAAAATAATCGTATGAATTTGACGAGTGCACACAGGTCCCAAAATTGTACTATTCTTTATACCCTATTTCATAGACTCAGTACTGTACTGCGTGCAATTAATATGTTTTGGCTATGATCCTGTGCATTTTAACTTTAATTAAATGGTCAATACAAATATAATAAAATATGTATTCTTAATCAAATAAGGAGTCTATCAGTTTTTTTTTTTTCTTAATCTAATTAAAAGAAAAAAACAACAAGAAGAAGATAAAATGTTGTAATAAAACAAAAACATAGACGGGTTCTGATTCTCGCATTTATAATGAAATAAATAGCTGATTGCATTACCTCTCTTTTTTGTCTCCTCAAACCCAACTACCTCTTCAGTTCGTACAACTCTAGGGTTTTTCGTGTGCCGCCACACACAATATATAAACAAATCGCCCTTTTAGCCACTCGGCAATGGATTATCTAAGCCTGGTCGGCTTCTCTGTTACCTTATCCCAATTTTTGTTACTTATCTTTTTTTTATTTTCCTTTTTGTCCAAGATGGGATTCTCCTGGAGGAGGGATAGAGCAATTGGATGTGTTTTTTTTTTTTTTTCCTAATTGGTTAGTAATAAATAATAATTCTTTTTATTTATATTATTTATAAATTTATATTATTATTTTTTCAGTTATTCGCAAATCTCTCCTTCATGGAGATAAAACTCCGGGAGAATCTACTATCAGCCCGGTGTGAATAAAAGGGTTTCCGTTTTTGTCCACGCTACGCTTCATGATTTAATCTTGAATGTCATTAGCCCTAAAAAGAAAATAATTAAAATGCCCAGAAAATTCAAAATAATCAATTAAAACTAAGCTACACAATGCAGAGAAAATAAACAATTGAACAGAAAATAACTAAAATTTCATTAACACATTCAAATACACAGTACAATTTCTACAAAACACAAGCGGTTTCGTTAACCCTAAAATTTTAGACGGAATAAATGTAATTTTAGAGTTCACGAAATTAACCACTTGTGTTTTGTAGAAATTGTACTGTGTATTTGAATGTGTTAATGAAATTTTAGTTATTTTCTGTTAATGGCTTATTTTCTCTGCATTGTGTAGCTTAGTTTTAATTGATTATTTTGAATTTTCTGAGCATTTTAATTATTTTCTTTTTAATTTTGAGTTAAAAGTTATAATTAATTGAGTTATTATCTT
>BMAC01000681.1:439155-459931 GCA_014905375.1 Phtheirospermum japonicum | reverse complement strand
ACGTGTCGAGTCAATTTTGAGTTTCGGCTCTTTTTGAGCTCGGCACGTTGAGCTTGGATTTTTGAGATCCTTCTCTTTTTCACGTGTCGAGTCAATTTTGAGTTTCGACTCTTTTTGAGCTCGGCACGTTGAGCTTGGATTCTTGCTCTACTCTTAGCGGGCGAAGTGTTAATGGGGTTTCCGTGAATGAGATCGACCTAATGAGGTCGGTCTATCTCCCCGTTTGGTTTTGGGCTTGAGAGCCCCTTGCTTTGTCGATCTATATTTTTGATAAGTAATGAGGACTGAAATTTTATTGATAATATTTCTTGAGATATACATCATTTCAAGGGTGTGCAAATTTCTTTCCGTCTAAGTATTCTAGATGGTAAGCCCCGTGCTGGAGGATTTCTGATATCTTGAATGGTCCTTCCCATTTTGGTTTGAGGGAGCCTTGGTTTGGTCCGAAAATACGTTTGAGGACCAGGTCGCTAACTTTGAAGTTTCTGGCCTTCACTTTTGAGTTGTAGTAACGTTCGCTTCTTTGCTTGTAGATGGCGTTCTTCAGTTCAGCATCTACTCTTCTTTATTCAAGGAGGTCGAGCACAGTTCGGCAGGCCATGTCGTTTTTCTCTTCCTCAAAATGTGCTACTCGGTAGGAAGGTGTGCCGATCTCGACTGGTATGACCGCCTCCGACCCAAAGGCCAGTGACAAAGGAGTCTCGTCGGTAGATGAGCGTTGTGTTATTCTAAAAGACCACAGGACACCGGGTAGCTCCTCTGGCCAGCTGCCTTTCAGATCTTCCAACTTCTTTTTCAGTGTGTATTTGAGGATCTTGTTGATCGCTTCGACTTGTCCATTCGATTGAGGGTGGTATGGCGTGGAGAAATTGTTCTTGATATTCAGTTCCCCACAAAATGCCTTAAACATCTTGCTGTCGAACTGCTTGCCATTATCGGACACTATTGAGAGCGGCACTCCGAATCTACATATGATCGATTTCCAGACGAAATTAATGATCTTCTGATCGGTTATAGTCGCCAGTGGTTCGGCTTCTGCCCATTTAGTAAAGTAGTCCACCGCCACTACCGCGTATTTTACTCCTCCTTTACCCTTTGGTAACGGACTGATCAGGTCTATTCCCCATTTCGCGAATGGGCATGGCGAGTATATGGAATTGAGGGTTTCTGCGGGAGAGTTTATCTGGGGTGCGAACACTTGGCATTTTTTGCATTTTCTGACCTTCTCAATCGCATCTTTTTTCAAAGTGGGCCAATAATATCCCTGCCGGATGAGCTTATGAGCTAGCGATTGTCCTCCAGCGTGGTTTCCGCAGATGCCCTCATGTACTTCTCTCAGCGCATACTTCGCGTCTTGTTCATTTAGGCAGCAGAGTAATTGGATGGAATATCCTCTTTTGTACAACAGTCCGTCAACAATGGTGAACCGAGCTGACTTCGTTCGTATTGATCGTGCTTCATCTCGGTCTTCTGGAAGCACTCCTTCGTTTAGGTAAAGTAGGAATGGTTTCATCCAGCTTTCCCTTTGGTTCTGAATTCCGTTGTCCTGGTCGGCTTGGCTAGCCGAGTAAGCGGCAGCGGCATCAAGCACTGTTGTTGAATGGTGGCTGACCGTTACTGTGTCTAGCTCCTCGACGCCCAAACTGGATGCTAGCTTGGCTAAGGAGTCTGCCGGGACATTGTCATTTCGGGATACGTGGACTATCTCAGCTTCAAATTCAGCTAGGCGTGCTTTTGTGAGCTCTAGGTATAGTGCCATTCTGGGTTCCTTGGTCTCATACTCTCCGTTGATCTGGTTCACCACTAATTGGGAGTCACTCTGTATTTTTAGATTCTTGATTCCCATTGAGGCAGCCGCTTCCAGACCGGCAAGGAGGGCCTCGTACTCGGCTTCGTTGTTAGTTAGAGGGGGCTGGAAGCACACGACTGAGCAGAAAGGCTTCTTTTTGGGGCTTACCAATACGATTCTAGCTCCAGCTCGTCCGGTTGTTGAGGACCCATCGACGTACATGCACTACTGCTCTGCTTCTTCGGGAATTGGTTCAACCGCCGGAGTGAACTCAACTATGAAGTCGGCTAGGGCTTGTCCCTTAAAGGCTGTTCTTGGTTCATATGTTATGTCAAATTGTCCGAGCTCGACTGCCCATTTGATCATCCTTCCTGAAGTGCCAGGGCGGTGCATGATTTGTTTCAACGGGAAGCTCGTCAGTACCACTATTCTGTGTTCCAAGAAGTATGGGCGTAACTTTCGTGAGGAGGTGACGAGGGCGAATGCTAGCTTTTCCATGGCCGAATATCTCAGCTCGGCGTCATGCAGGGCGTGGCTCGTGTAATAGACTGGGTGTTGCCCGTCCTCGTCTGTTCGGATGAGTGCCGAGCTGACCGCCGCCACTGAGACAACTAAGTAGAGGTATAGCGACTCTTCTTTTATTGGTTTTTGTAAGGTCAGAACGCTTGTCATGCATTTCTTCAGTTCTTCAAAGGCTGCTTGGCACTCCTCAGTCCATTTAAAAGCCTTTCTTTTCTTTATTGCTTCGAAAAAGGGTTTGCACTTGTCAGTAGACCTGGATATAAAACGATTCAAGGCGGCCATTTTACCGGTTAAGCTTTGTACTTGCTTTATTCTTCTGGGCGGTTGTAACTCAGTTATAGCTCGGATTTTATCTGGATTGGCTTCAATGCCTCTCTGGCTTATCATGTAGCCTAAAAATTTTCCCAAATGAACATTTCTTTGGGTTTAACATCATTCGGTAAACACGCAAAACCGAGAACATTTTATTCAGATCGTCAATGTGATCAGTTGAGTACAAGGATTTGATGACACGTCTACATACACTTCCATAGTTTTTCCTATCATACTAGCGAACATCTTATTAACTAGGCGCTGATAGGTAGCTCCAACATTTTTCAGGTCGAAAGGCATCATGGTGTAGCAGTAGAGTCCTCTCGCCGAGTAGAATGATGTGTGCTCCTGATCATCTGGGTGCATTGGGATCTGATTGTAGCCTGAGTAGGCGTCCATAAAGCTCATCAGCTCGTGTCCCGCCGTTGCATCCACCATGTAATCGATGTGGGGGAGTGGGTAGCTGTCTTTGGGGCAAGCCTTGTTGAGATCTGAAAAATCGATGCATAGTCGCCACTGGCCTGTGTGCTTCTTGACGAGGACAGGGTTCGCTACCCAAACTGGATACCTGACCTCGCGGATAAACTTATTATTGAGGAGCTTCACAACCTCTAACTCCAGCGCTTCGTATCGATCCGGGCTGAGCTTCCTCCTCTTCTGTATCACCGACCTGACATTTTTGTCTATATTAAGTCTATGGCAAGCTTGCTCAGGGTCGATGCCCTGCATATCAGCGTGTGTCCAGGCGAAGACGTCTTGGTTTGCTTTCAAAAAGCTTATCAGCTCAGTCCTGATGGGCTCCTTAAGTCATAGCCGACCCGAACTTGTTTGCTTGGGTCGAGCTCATCGAGCGATACCCAATCTAGCCATTCCACAGGCTCAGCATGGGTAGCCTTTCTCTTCAAGCTTAGTTTCCGTGGATCCAGTTCATCCTCAGCCACTTTCAGGTCGGCTCCAATCTTCGGGTCGGCACTCTCTGCTCGGTAATTGACATTTTCGAGTTCCCACATTGGTTCTTTCCCAGGGCGCCGACCTCAGTCCTGGTTGAGGTCAGCGTCTTCTTGCTCGATAGGCTTGAAATCGTTTTTTTCGACTTGTGTTTTCAGTTCTTTATTCTGCTCGGAATTGTTGAGCTCGGTTCTTTCTGTTCGGCATTGATGCCCAGAGAGCTCCTTTCCCGCTTTTTCTTTGCTTTGTTCGTTATGGCCGAGCTCGGCACCGTCGCTGGTGTCTTGATCGGAGCACAATCTTTCCTCCATCTCTCTTTCTGTGAGTTCGGCAGCCATTTCCGAGCTCATCACGCCCTTGTTTCCCAACTCTTCATTTGCTTCCTTGCTCGGTTCTTTGCTTGCTTCCATCGGCTCGACCATGTTGATTTGTTTTGGCCTGATCGACCAACTACACTCCCTAGCAGCCACTTGATCTCCTCGGTGCTCGCACTCACCTAGGATGCCTGGGAATTTGATCGAGTAGTGATAGACTGACATCGCGCCTCTGAGGTCGTAAAGAGCCGGCCTACCGATGAAGGCGTTGTAATCGCTCGGGACATCAATCACCTTGAAGGTTGTGAGGATGGTCCTTTTCTCTTCTCCAGTGCCAAACTCTACAGATAGTCTTACTTGGAAAAGAGTCTGCACATAGCCGCCGCTGATCCCTCTAATCCTGTCCTCACACGGTTTGATGTACTCCTTTGGGACCCTCATCCTTCGAAAGGCTGGCAGGTAGATTATACTTGCGTACGCTCCAGGATCTACAAGGACTCGGTGAGTTCGAATTCCAAGGATGGGTACAGTGATGACGAGGGCATCCGGATGGGGATGGTCCAGCGGGGCTGCATCTGAGTCATAAAAAGTAAAGGATGTCACCAGTTTGTCTTCTTCCTCTAGCTGGTCTTCAAAGTGAAAAACATCAGATCTCATGACTTTTGTTTTTTGATTTGAGTTCCTGGAGTCTCTGATTAGGATTTTCCTCTTTCTGTTTGAAATTTCTTCCTCAGCTCGGCTCGTATTTATGAAGGTCCGTATTTCTATGGGTGCCCCGGTTCCCGCGGCTGGTGGTGGGGGTGGCTGATTGTTAACTCTTCGTTCTTGTCTGGCTTGGTGATTTTTTCAGAATGGCAGTAGGTTCTGATCATTGCAGACTTTGATCAGGGCACGAACCAAATCGTGGCACTCCTCTGTGTTGTGCCCGATCAATCCGTGGTACCTGCAGAATCTCTTTTTGTCCAGCAAGGAGGGGTCTTTCTTGATCGGCCAAGCTGGAGGGAGAATATCCAGGTCTTTGATCCTCTCGAAAATTGTGGCTGCCGCCATCGAGTAGACCTCGTTATACTCTGCTAGGAGGTCTGTGTGTTTGTCCTGTAGGAGTTTTTAGGACATGATTTCTTGAGAGCTTAGATTTTTGTCGACTTGATGAGCTGATTTGTGATGCTGTGGGAAGGAAATTACTGGAGCTGACATGTTCTGCTCGGCTGCGATTTGTGACGCGGCCAGAGCGAGGAATTCTTGGAAGGTTTGTGGGTCTTGCTGGTTATTTACCCATTTGAAGAATGAATTGTCCGACAACCCATTCTGAGCTAGGATGAGCAAGGCTTCGTCGCCGCATGGCTGAGATTCTGAGACTTGCTTTGTGAACCTGGCGATGTAGCTTTTCAGCGATTCATTTGGCTGCTGTACTATGGTAGTAATAGTTCTCTTGGGTGCAACAGTGGCCTTAGAAACCATAAAGTGTCCTCGGAACGAGGACCTCAGCTGTGGCCACGAACAGATTGAGTGACGCGGAAGAGATCGGTACCACCTTAAAGGGATTTCGTCTAGTGTCATGGAGAACATTCGGCACCTATAAGTGTCGGACGCGCAGAGCATGTCTATGTAGTTCTGGTAATGACTCAGGTGTGAATCGGGGTCACTGCTTCCCTTGTACAAGGCAATTGGAGGGACTTTCAGCTTTCCTTCTAACGGTTCAGAAAGAATTTGGACAGATAGAGGGGACTCGTCGTCGCATGCGGGGCTGATCACGATCGGTAGCGAGATCGGGTATGTGGGTTGGGCCAGGGGGGTGGCTTGCTTGGCCTCCAGCTCAGCAATCCTTTGCCTCAGAAACTTCAACTCGGACAATTCATCGTTTGGCTTGCCTGGGATGCTCACGGCCATGCTTTTGCTATTGGCCGACCTCACGGGAAGATCCTCTTGTGTTTTGCTGGTTGGCTTTCCGAGCCGAGCAAAGACGTTTTGAGGGGAAGAGAATGTGAGGCGGCGCGCGATGGGAGGTCTATCGAGCCTGCTCCTGGCATTCGGCTCAGCCTCTTCCTCCAGCCTTCTTTTCCCATTTTTCTTTGCTGCCTCCCGAGCCGGATCTGACTCTGCCTGACCTTCCTGAAGGTCAGCATTCTTGGGGTTGCCGACCAAAGTTTCTGGCGTCAAGACCGACCTCGCTACCTTCTTCATCATTTATTCGAACTCTTTAGCAAACGTGGGGTGCTGCATGAACGAACGCACTTGCTCCGGGTCGAGCTCGTTTGGACCCGACTGCACCGTCTTCTCCTGGCGCTCCTTAGCAGGGTTCCTCCTTGAACTCTCTGAAGGACTCATTTTGATAAATAAGGTGCACAGAAACTTTGTTACTTATCCAAACTCAAATAATGGGGTGCTGAGGTTCAGCTCTTCGCGGAAAAAAACAAAAACCGAGCAGAGGATAGAGAATAGAATTTTGAAGCGTCGGGTGAGCAAGCGGGACTGCAGATTACAGGGGACCTCCTTCTAGCGCCATTTTGTTCATGTTAAGAGTAACATGACCGATACAAAACCAAATATAACAAGGAGAACAACAATCCAATACTAGAAAATGAGTGGAAAAAAGTGCTTAACTTTTATTCCTCAAAATCAGTTTGAATCGGCCTTAGCCGAATCCATTTTACAGGTGCTTGACCTTTAAATACAAGCTTTCTCTCTCTAAAAATTGGGGATCCTTATCTCTCTCTTGGAGAGGCTATTTATAGTTTTCCATTGAAAACCTAATCGGACACCTGTCACTCTCCTACTGGCCTACTAAGATTTCTGCTCACGTGTCCTCCATCTCAATACTGTCCTCAGATATTTTTCACCGACTTAACTCCGACCTCAGACGTCTTTCAGCTCGGCATCCCCGGGTGGGCGAAGCACGGTGTCTCGCACGAATTATCCGCCGTCCTCGGAGTGGTCCCTGCTCGGCAGGCTTGCCGAGTCCGTCAGCTCGACGCTTCCTCTGGTCGGCATCGCTAGGCAAGGATGCCCGACGAGTGGCGCGGGATGCTCGCTATCTCCTGGGCGAACCTCTGCTCGGCATGGGACTCGGCTTCTCGGCGCCAGTCTGCTCGGCATCCCCGGGCGAGAATACCCGGCGAGTGGCGCGGGGTGTTGGCCATCTCCTAGGCGAACCTCTGCTCGGCATGGGACTCAGCAGATCGGCGCCAGTCTGCTCGGCATCCCCTGGTGAGAATGCCCGGCGAGTGGCGCGGGGTGTTCGCCATCTCCTGAGCGAACCTCTGCTCGGCATGGGACTCGGCAGATCGGCGCTAGTCTGCTCGGCATCCCCGGGCGAGAATGCCCGGTGAGTGGCGCGGGGTGTTCGCCATCTCCTGGGCGAACCTCTGCTCGGCATGGGACTCGGCAGATCGGCGCCAGTATGCTCGGCACCCCGGGCGAGAATGCCCGGCGAGTGGCGCGGGGTGTTCGCCATCTCCTGGGCGAACCTCTGCTCGGCATGGAACTCGGCAGATCGGCGCCAGTCTGCTCGGCATCCCCGGGCGAGAATGCCCGGCGAGTGGCGCGGGATGTTCGCCATCTCCTGGGCGAACCTCTGCTCGGCATGGGACTCGGCAGATCGGCGCCAGTCTGCTCGGCAGCATGCCTTAAGCTCGACAATTACCCTGTTAGGTCTCTTCGGCACCTAGCCACTTCTCCGGGTCAGCCTAATTCGCTCTGCTCGGATCCTCCTTCGGGAAATACCGACCATCAACAGCCAATCTAAAATATTTGATGATGTTTAAAAACTCTAGTGAGTGGACATCCTGAAATATGTCAACATTTGAATCGGATTTGAACGGTTCAAATATACTTTACATTCTTCATTATTCAATGATGCCATATATTCATTAATCAAATTTACGACATCAAGTGTTGGAGCAAGAATAGCACGTCCCTCCAAATAAGCGAGCATTCAGTAATTTTTTCAAAGTGTGGATATATGTTGCCACAATTGATGCAAAATGGTCACGAACATCTTTTAATAATAAATCATCTAGGATATCAAATTGAACTACACCATCGTTTGGTACTCTAACTGTTCCATCTCCTATATTATTTATTCAGTCGGTAAGTTTTTTTAGTTCGACACAATTAAGATCTAAACTGATATTTTGTAGGCTCATGTTCTTGGTCACACTTAAAACTGTGTAACAAGTCCACAAATATAAAGAATTGATCGTCATTTGAACTATGTCTGATCTTGGTCACACTTAAAACTGTGTAACAAGTCCACAAATATAAAGAATTAATCGTCATTTGAACTATGTCTGATCTAGTACCTTTTAGAATAATCGGCAAAATTTGACGAAAATCTCCACCAAGAACTAAGCTCCAATTCGAAAGTCAACCGAAGAAAGAAAAAAGAGTTGCGGCTCATCCTTTCCAGATACGAGATCGAGAGATCACGCAAACTCTCCAACAAAATTTCAGTGGTAAGCTCCAATTCGGAAGGCAAAAGGATAAAAGAAATGAATGTTTTTTTATATTTTAGATTAGGATCTGGATTTCTAATTTGAATTAGGATATGAGTCAACGCGTAACTCATTATAGACCGGCCTCAAACACATGTTAACTTAAATTAAAAGAAATGGTTAGTGGCTTCTTAAAATATTTTATAACTTTTTTCAAATTTATTTTATTATTATTTATATATGTTATGATATATTTTGAATATTTTAAATTATTATATATATTTAATATCTAAGTAATTATTCAATAAAAAGTTACAAATAAAAAAGAATCCAAAAAAAGTTAAAATAAATAAATAGCAATTCTCTTAAGATTAATCACAATGATGGGCTCAAGGCAGGCAGATAAAAAGCTGAGGAAAGTCAAAGGCCATGGTTTTTTTAGCTGGATTGTAAAGAGCACAAAACCCAAATACAACGGATGACAATATCAGATACTAATTTACTAACTACCCTTTAGAATGGCCAAAGCACTATAACTACAACCCTGTCGCCATAGAAAGTTTGGCTCCAGCGGTATTACCGGCTCGTCATTGAAAGCCAAACGATAAGCATGCCATGGGTGACGAATACAAGCTGGGCAGAAGACGCATCCATTCACTGCACCAATAAAATAAAAGTGGGATTAAGAACAATAATAACACAATACAAAACAATTAATTGAAAATAGAAAAGAATATAAAAATCAACCTCCTACGTATTCCTTTTTCCATTCTTCATCACGGGGAGGCTCCCCGATTGGCGACACCGGCTCCGCGGGTAACAATGTCGCAACCACATACTTTCCATTGTCATCTAGATAGAGTTCAGCAAACATACGAAGTACCTTTTTAATGCTGCCACCCACCACCATACTTGCCTTAAAGTTCATGTGCACCCAATTTGTATTCTTTTCATCCAAGTCCATTAAAAGACCAGTACATGTAAAACTACAGCATTTAAGGGCCCTTTCAAACTTGATGTTGGTTTCCTGGATAATTATTATTTATTTGAATTGAGAGAGAGAGAGRGGGAAATTATGAAGGACACGTGGCAAAAGAAAAGAAAAATTAAACAAGAGTTAAAATAAAAATACATGTTTCTTGTTGAAGTCCTCCAATGCAAATTTTGACAATTTGGCAGGCATCTTGTTCGGACAATATCTTGGGCTCACAGGCCTCTCTGCATGAAAAATAGGATTTTGTTATTCTCTTTATCAATTAGAAATAATTAATCAATTATGAGGACAGAAGAAAGGAATTACGAGGTATTAAAACCAGCACGAAATCCATGACCCGGATGACTGACGTTAGCCAAGCAACGGTTACAACCAAGCACTGAAACAAACCAAAAGGTTAAAACAATCAGAACAATAATGCAATAATAAACTCATGTTACAGCAGTTAAATTTATCATTTACCCATGAGTGTGATCAAATAAAAAAATAATATGGCAYACMWMAAAAARAGAGGAACAAACAACATATCACTTACCTTCATCAGTAGGTTTCACGAGTGACAATGTAATAAGATGATACTTTGTTCCAAACCTAAGTAATTCAGCAAACAAAACAAGTGGTTTTTGACTGGGATCGGCATGCAAACTCCTGGCCTCAAAGTTGAAAATGCATCCAATTACCGGGTAAATAAGTAAAGTTTCTTATATAACCAAAGCCCCAGGATTTCTGGAACTTTCCAGGCAAAATCCTTAAATACTCCAAGTCAGCTCCCTAGAAATTAAACGATATATACAACATTATATTTTTACATTATGGATTATAATCAAAGATGAAGAAAAGTAAATTGACGAGGATAGAATAAAAAACATGCATGTTTCTTGTTGTAGTCGCGTAACACAAATTCTGCTATCTGCTCCAATGTAGCATTTATCCGATTAGAGGCTTTACGCTTCGGAGGGGTTGTATGTTTCTTGTCCTCCCTGCATTAATCAAAAGTCAGGTTAAATTATTTACTAAGCAACCCAAAGTTACAGAGGAGTAGAAAAAGAGGACTACAAGCAATAAACAACAACTAATTAAACTAGAACCAACAATAAAATAACTCCATGAAGAAAAGTTATTACAAAATAACTAATATTGCAGGTAATATTAATATATATTTTGTTCATAATTAGTAGATAATAATAATTAATAACAACTCACCCCAGCAATTTGAGTCTAAGACTTCTGCGTAACCCCACTGTTCCCTGGGAATTCAATTTTATACATAATAAATAAAATAAATAGATAGAATTTAGTGATGATCATAGAATAACAAAAGGAGACTGGTGAAGAGAGAGGGTGCAAATTATGGTACCTCCTCCTCCTCCGCATGGAGTTTCTTTTTCTTCAAGCGTCGGTTGGGCTTGCTGCATAAAATACGTATAGAGGAAAGATATGAAATTAAAATAAAAATAAAAATAAAAAAAAAATAAGAAGAAGAAGAAACAATACAATAGATACATAGGAAAATTGACAAATTATTGGAGGCGAAAGGACATAGTTTCTTCAGAAAACAAACATGAAAAGAAGCAATTAACAACAAAAATATATAACAAATCCATACAACCAAACCCTAATTAATTCTTGAAATGAAAATACCAAAAACAACAAGTCCTCAATCACTCACAGCAGAGGTGTCGGCGTCGGCCAGCGACTCAGCCCGGTATACCGCATTGGTCCGAAACTGAGAAGGAAAAGAAGAAGAAATTTAATCAGGTGAGATCGACGTTGCCTCGCCGAGTTTCGTGTCTACTTCTTTTTCTTCTTCTTTCTTCTAATAATAATAATTAATAATAATATTACATTGAAAAAATGAATTTGTTGAGTTTACGAGTCACAAGTGTGATTTAAATTTATACTACTAGCGTAATACCCGTGTTAACACACGGGTGTGTGTGTATATATATATATATATATATATATATATATATATATATATATATATTATAATATTGAGTGTATTAAAAATACATAAGTTTTAAGGATAAATAAATAATAATAAATAAAAATATATTATTTAATATACCCATGCAATTTATTTTTTTAATAAAATAATTTATTAACTCTATTTACATATCTATCGTCTTTGTCATAATAAAGTATTTTCAATCATTTTTTACTTTTACTCTTGACATTGAAGCATAAAGTTGACAATTTCCAAAAATTGGTGATATAGACGAAATAATGTATTTATCTATTGTACTTGTATAATGTTAATGTAATAAAATATATTTTTAATACTACACCAAATAATATTTCACAAAGACAAATATTTTATTGTGAAAAATAAAAACAAATAGATAAGTATATAGACTTTTTTCTAAAACTATATGTGAAAGATATTAATAAAAAATAAGGATGAGGATATGTTAAATTTGATAAAAATATACATCAAAATTTACTCAAAATAAAATCACATTTTGCAAATAATAAAGAAAAATCGACATATTTGAAATAAGTTAAAAAAGAACAAAGTTGAAAACATAGAGCATCTCGTAATATCATATCAGAATATAATTTGAGACTCATTGAAATAATCCCAAAAACCTCAAATTTTATGCATTTTCATATTATAAGTAATATTAATAAATCAAATAATATATGCTCCGCCTTCAAAATTATGTAGCTAATTTGTGAAACAAGAAATCGGTACGTGATAAGAACTTAAATAAGCACTATAATCTGGTGGGAAATATAATGGGGACAAATGTTGGATGATAATTTTAAAAAATTGAATTACGTACCATTATGAATTCTAAAAATAAAGATCAATTTTATTTGAACAATTATTTAAGGTCTACGGAATAAACTATAAATTACACACAACAGTCGTGCATTCTCAAAATTTTAGAAATCTCGTCAAAATAAAAAACCACATGCAAAGAATAATTTATATAAAAAAGAATCGAAAGTTTATTTCATTTATAATTCATGACTAAAAAATAAAATACAAATAATGAGGAAGAGTACCATTTGCAATCATTACAACTCATTTTCGACAGCTTATAAAACTCCACTTGACATCCCAATTCAATCATACACACAAATCGATCATGAATTAAGAATTATAATTAGAAATCAAAACCAAAGTTTATATGTCAAATCTGGGGACATTTAAGAATGAAGAGACGCGTATCACGCAAAGCGCGTTGCTTTTTGATCCCAATATCGCTTAGTGTAAATAGCATTATGTATTGCGTGAGCTATTTAAACACGTTATTTTAATATTAAAAATAATTTTATATTTTTTGTGATTTATTTTTAATATAAAATAATTATTTCTTTATCGAAATATAACTTAATTATATGTAATCTCAACAAATAAAGTATAAAGATATCAGTCAAAAATTACAATTTATAAAATATAATAGAAAACAACAATTAATATAGAACTTTATGATAATATGTAATAGAATGTTAAAGTTTTGTAATAATATCTAAGAAATAAGTTGACAAACTGATACTTAGATCAAATAATATAAATAAAAAACGGTATCAAAGAATTAGTTAATAGATGGATGGTTTCTATTTATATAGAAAACAAAATTATTTTCTATTTATATGGAAACATAGATCAAGTCAATAACATAATATAAATCAAAAAATTAGCGTAAAAAATTACTTAAATACACTTATAATATTGGATGTAAAAAAATAAAGTACTTAAACACACTTATAATATTGGATAATCACTCGAAAACATTAATGAAAGTAAATATATAATATTGGATAATCACTCGAACACATTAAAAGTAAATATTTTCTGTTGATGAAAGTAAATATTTCCCGCACAAAAGAGAAATGATAAGGCGAATATTGGGCAAGAGATAAAAAACSAYAGGAGGATACAAATATGAAAGGAAATTGAAAAGAGAAATGATRRGGCRAATAYTGGGCAAGAGATAAAAAACGATAGGAGGATACAAATATGAAAGGAAATTGAAAAAAAAAATAGTTTAAAGCGTCACGTGTAAAACTAAAAAAAATAGTTTAAAGCGTCACGTGTAAAACTACTATTCTATTGTACTCTGAATTAATGGGAAAGAAAAAAAAAAAAAAAGACAGAGAGAGACAGAGACAGAAAGAAAAGAAAATTAAAAAAGATAGAGAGAGACAGAGACAGAAAGAAAAGAAATTCACACAATACTCCACGTGGAAGCAGGAAATGCAAGTGGGATTCAATTAGTAATATAGGGGGATGATGCTTGTGATCATGTCTCCATTTTAATACTAGTATTGTGCCCGTGCGTTGCACGATAGTTTTTTATTTTATTTTTTGTAAAATAAAAATAATTATTTTAAATGTATTAAAGTATTTAAATAAGTAATTGTATATATGTATACTTATGTTATATGTGTGTGTGTGTATTTTGGTGAGAACCATCAATGATTCTCAAATCACAAATGATATTTACTACCATAACTGCTCCATATATATAAATTATTTAAATATTATTTAAAAATCGAACAGTATTGAAAATAATATAACCTGGTTCATAAAAGAATTGTTATTATACGAAATGTAGTTTATAAATTCTGAGAATTTTTCTTATACACAACTTTTGTAATTTTGTTACAATGTTTATTCTCATCATTGTCGATCAATATTTTTAAACTCTTACAATTGGTCACCCTTGATATCAAGTCTGACAAATCAATCGTGTCGGGTTCTTATCGGGCCAGCACAATAAGGCACGACATGATAATCATAGGCACGAACACTACACGATAAGCTTGTCGGGCCTATAATCTAAACCCAAATCACGACACGCTAAAAATACGAAAAGTACGCCATGGTACAATAGGCACGATAAATAAAAATACTGAATTTATTTAATCCTAGCCGTTAAGCACATTAGGCTCGTTAATTAATAAAATACATAATTTTCTTAATAGATATAATACATATCTATAAAATTATCAATACAAATTGTCAAATACATTTAAGATTATAATATGACAAATGTACTAATGATAAACTTAAGATCACGGATACTAACAATGAGTAAATGAATATAAAAATGGGAAATTAAAATATTATCGGGTCTTATCGTATTTATCGGGTTAGCGCGTTACTTAACGTGTCTTATCGTGTCAGCCCAATAAGGCACGAATCCAATAAGCCTCAACCCATAGCCTATTATTTTGTGTTGTGTTCGTGTCGGTCAATCATGTCGTGCCTCATTTTTCCACCCCTACTTGATATAGCAACGTACAACTGATCAAGACTGAAAACTGAATTTTTCAGGAAAAGTCCAACGTGAGAGAGAGATTGTCCTTGAATTTTGTTGATAATCATAGTATATGACACAATCGGAGGAAATTGTCGTCGTTGGAATTTGAAAGGCAAGCTCGAATTAGATGGCGTGACAATCATTTTAGGGATGAATAACAATTCACCTGCATTGCTTACTTGAGAAATATTAGCCTATACAATATGATCGTTAAGTTTGTAACAACCAACATTACACAACACAAGGAAATGAATCAATATTTCTCAACAACATGAGTGGAATCCTAATTTTTAGTTTTAGCTCATAGTTCGGCAATCCATAACACTTAATGGTGTTTAGAAACTTTGGTGAGTGGACGTCCTACAATATGTCAATGTTTGAATCGAAACTTTAATTCTCCATCATTTTATGACATCCTATATTTATTAATCAAATCGACGACATCAAGTGTTAGGGATTGAATAGCACGACCCTCCAAATAAGCGAAATATTCAGTAGTTTTTTCAAATTGTGGATATGTGCTGGCCACAATTGATGGAACATGGTCACCATCGTCTTTCAATAATAGATAACCTGGATTTCAGTTTGAGCGATACCATCGTTTGGTACTCCAACTATTTCATCCCGTATACTATTTATCGAATTGACAATTTTTTTTAACTTGACACAATCGGTATCTGAATTGTGATTTTGCAGCACCACATTCTGGGTCAACTTCAAAATCATGTAATGAGTCCATAAATGCGAAGATTTGATCATCATGTGAAATACGTCTGGTCCAGTGCCATTTGGAACAACCGGCAAAACTTGATGAAAATCTCCACAAAGAATTATTATTTTGTTACCAAATGAAAGCTGCGTATTATAATTATTTTGCGATCTCATCACGTCTTTCAATATTTTATCCAGAGTATCAGAATAATTGCTATGCATCATTGGAGATTCATCCCAAATAATGAGATGCGCATCCACCATTAATTTTTCAAGTGGAGTACCAGGAAACATCGAGATCTTGTTGGATATTAAAAGGAACACTAAATCTAGAATGTCTAATTCTTCCTTTCAAAATAAGAGAAGTTATGTCATCAGATATTACATTAACAATTCCACTATTAGATTTGTAGAAAGCGTCCTCTGTATCCATAGATGAGAAATACACCACCCTTGGTTAAATGTATAACATCCATGACTTTATCAATTTTGGCAGAAAATATATTAAAATATTAAAACAAGTAATTATATATATGTATACTTAAGTTGTATGTATGTATGTATGTATGTATGTATGTATGTATGTAAGTATGTATTTCGGTGAGAACCATCTCTAGTTCTCACACCATAGATGGTTTTTACCGAAACCACTCCCTATATATAATACATCTAAATATTATTTAAAAATTGAATAATATTGAAAAATAATATAACATTTTCATAGAATGATTGTTATTAGACGAAATGTACTTTACAAATTATGAAAATCCTCCTCATAACCAACATTTATAATATTATTACTACGTTTATTCTAATCATCGCCGATCAATATATTTAAACCCTTACAATTAGTCACACTTGATATAACAACGTACAATGAACCATGACTGAAAACTGACTTATTTAGAAAAATATTTATTTGGTAATTCTAAACTTATGCAACACCATCATCTCCAAAAATATTTGTTTGATCATTCTAAAAGAATTATTTTACTATCCAGCATGGATTGTAGGTATGCTACAAATTTGGTATGAAGAGAATTTTTTACATTGTTACATCTACATANTATGAAAATCCTCCTCATAACCAACATTTATAATATTATTACTACGTTTATTCTAATCATCGCCGATCAATATATTTAAACCCTTACAATTAGTCACACTTGATATAACAACGTACAATGAACCATGACTGAAAACTGACTTATTTAGAAAAATATTTATTTGGTAATTCTAAACTTATGCAACACCATCATCTCCAAAAATATTTGTTTGATCATTCTAAAAGAATTATTTTACTATCCAGCATGGATTGTAGGTATGCTACAAATTTGGTATGAAGAGAATTTTTTACATTGTTACATCTACATAGTGATCAAATAATAGTATAAGTATACGAAACAAAATATGAATATTCAAATGTAGTTAAAGTGATTGGTATGTAAATCGTAAATGCATATCTAATAGAATTATCTAGATTTTGAATTTCGATATAAATTAAGTATGTCATGAATGCTTTCAAGATTACCGTCATTAGTAATATTTACTTTTAGAGGCGACTTTCCCTTCCTAATTTTGGGATTAGTTGATCTTTTTACGAACTTATTATAGTTGATGCCACAGTGTTCATTCCACTCGATGCTAGTTTCGCGTTTGTGTTGTTTTGCATGATTACTAAGATAGTAACAAAATACATTATTTTATAAAATTAATTCAAATCAAAAGTATTGAATCGTAATAATATTTTATAAATAAAACGTTGATAGCCAATAAAACAAATGCTACATTGTGTTGCACTGTGCAATTTCGCATATTTTATTTTAAAAAGTGGTCAAATTATTTTTGAAAAAAAATGATAAATTTCATATTATTGTACTCACAATAAAAACCAAAATAACATATACATATACATATACATATATTCAAATGATTTTATTAATTTTTTTAATATATTAATTAGGGTATCCATCCTAATTATGTTAAGAAAGTTCTTACATAATTAAAAAAGAAACTAAATCACCATTAATATTAAATATTATTTATGAGATCAATTCAAATAAAAAAAATTATTGAATCGTAATAATATTTGATAGATAATACGTTGATAGCCAATAAAATAAATACTAAATTATGTTATCATTTTTATATAATCTAATTAAAAAAAGCGGTCATTAATTTTGATATTATTTGGACTCACAATTAAAAAAAACATAAAATAAAATAAAATAATATTTATATRTACGTATATATATGTATATAAAATAATTCTACGTGACTTTTTTTCTCTCTTACATGGTTTTTTTAGGTCTACTATAATTTCGTGTGAAGATAATTTTTTTCCTCCGCACAATGAGCAGATGATAGTATCAGTATTAAGTTTAAATATAAATATTACAATGATGTTGAAGCGATTAGTATATAAAATATAAATGCACACCTAAGAGAATAAATTGAACTTCAATCGATATTAAGTATGACATTAATGCTTTCAGAATTATTATTTTTAGCAAAATTTGCTTTCAAAGGCGGCCTTCCCCTTTTTTTGTTTTTGAATTAGGTGATATTTTTTAAAATCAATTGTAATTGATGTCATAATGTTCATCCCACTTGGTGCTGGCTTTGCACTTGTATTGTTTTAAGTGGTTTTTGAGATAATAACAAAATACATTATTTTATGAAACCAATTCAAATAAAAAAAGTGTTGAATTGCAATAATATTTTATAAACAACATGTTGATTGCAATAAAAATAATATCAAATTATATTATATTGTGCATTTTTGTATAATTTAATTAAATAGAGTGATCAAATTATTTTTGAGAAAAAAATGACAAATTTGATATTGTTGGACTTGGAATGAAAAAAATAATGAAAAAACGTAAAAGAGAAAAACTCATAATAAAAATTAAAACAACATATAAGTGATTATATATATATATAATATTAATTCTTATTTTTAATGTTAATTATATATATATATATATAATATATATTATTGCTTATTATAATGTTAATTAGAGTATCTATCCTAATTATGTTAAGAAGATTCCTACATAATTAAAAAAAGAAACTAAAACTAGGTGAATCAAATCATCATTAATATTAAATATGGTATCTATCATAATTATGTTAATAAAACTCCTACACAACTAAAAAAAGAAAATAATTCTATGTGGCATTTACGTGGCATTCTACTCATATTTTCTTTCTCTCTCCAGACCTCTACTTTAATATATATATAGATATAGATTAACATATCATCAAGACCTATGATACAAAAATAAATATTTGCCTAAATTTTTCATGTTTTTGGATTACATGGAAAAAATGATCATTAACTTATTATAGCGTTGGAATTGCTCTTATGGTAAAAATTCAAATTTGACGGCCACACGAGTTATCTAACGTATGATGGAGTCCAAATCCACCTCAAATTTAGTTTCGTATCATTAATTCAGATCTCCTATAAAGTGGGGGAAACATTGCAACACATTCACACTCTATCTCTTCTTCATTCTCTCTCCCCGTCAACCCCTCTATCGTCCTCAATCCCTAACCCTAAAATCTCATCCAACTTCTCCACTGCGCACCTCAGTTGTCGATTTAACATCATGCAAAATCTCAGCACAAATCCTATTTGTATCGACATTTCTCAACATATTTGTTCAATCAAAATTCTGTAAATTCCTTCGACATATGCACCGTGCCACTAGAGCTTACACTTGTCACTATTAACTTATACAAGTAATTCATTTGCAAATTTGACCTAAATCTACTTTACCTATTTTTACATATAAACAAATTACGAATCTTTTGTATAAATTAGATGTATGTGTTTGCATTGTAATCTATTTTAATGCAATATATTACCCAATATTTGTATTAATGTAATATGTGACAAATTGTTCTCCATGTGTGCCAAAATAGTATTTGATTGTCAATACACGAATGTGAGAGTATGTGTGTTTATTGTATTGATTATTGAGTTAGTAATTTTAATTTTCTTTGAATTCGACAAAGTTTGATGATATGTTAAATAGTTCATTAAATATGAGATTATCAATGTCTGGTTTTCTTTATTTTTTTGTTTGGTTTGGTATGATATTGAAATTGTTATTTATATTTTTAATTATGTGGAAGTATGTAGACGATAGGCTTGTTATGGCTACAAACTTATGCCGTGTTTCAAATTTTGAATTAATTTATAGATTTATGCACCTGGCTGGGTAATGTTAACTCTTCAACATTTCACAATTGTTGAAAGGTGGTAAGTAGGCCTCAAAAGAATTCTTATAGTGTCGATAAAGTAAGAGTTTTTGGTTATGAAAATTAGAGTTCCTGAGAAAAATAAAAAAAAAATACTTGATTCAATTTATATAATATAATTGTAGTTTATATTTGATCTAAACTTGGATGTGTTTATTCATTATTCACTTTAAGTTCTGCTTGATGACAGATATACTTCAAGAAGAAAAGATCTGGGGGAGTTTTTTCCAATAGCACTATGCTATTGACTCATGTAGATAAGAAGCTCCGGTATTTGATATATCCATCATTTGGAAAAGTGTTGTTTTACTGTTGTAATTGCTGGTGCATGGTGACAACTTTAATTCTAAAGATTGTTGCTATGAAGTGGAATGAGTTCGTGAGCTAATAATCAGTCTTGTGTCCCAAAAAGAGAAACCTTCCCGGGCTTTGAATTGAAAGAGGATTGTAGATCCAAATGTTGTTATGGTGAAGAGCAGGAAGAGAGATAACGAGCCGTAAAATGAGCAAGAAGAGAGATAACTAGTGCAGAAACTGCATATCCAGAAGGGTAATTCTGCCTATCCAAAACGCCTTTCTGTACCTTCTGTAGTGACATAGTTCTGGATTGGCATACTTTCCAGAACGCATTTTTTTACCCTTCTGGATTGGCAGACTTTCTAGAAGGGTAAAAAAAATCTGTTCTAGAAAATAATTTTTCTGTTCTAGAATGGTACCATCCTATACTTATCCGCCACTTTCCAGATCGGTTTTTACAATTACCGTTCTGGAATGTTCAACTTTCCAGAACGGTATTTTTAAAAAACCGTTCTGGAATGTAGAACTTTCCAGAACGGTTTTTTTACAAATACCGTTCTGGAATGTACATCCTTCCAGATCGGTTTTTTACAAATACCGTTCTGGGAAGTTGAACATTCCAGAACGGTATTTGTAAAAATCCGATCTGGAATGTACAACTTTCCAGAACGGTATTTTGAAATACCGTTCTGCTACTAAAAAAATAAAATAAAAAAAATTGAAATTCAATTATACAAATTACAAATTAACCGACAAATACATCAAATTGGCCATAATTTCTCATTCATTATTATCAATCAAATAAATCACAAGAGACTCAGGCAAACATCTTAGAAATAAGTGATTGTTAAGTGTTTCTACAAATTACATTACAACAATCGTAGCTTTACAAAACCCACATGCTAAAAAAA
>BMAC01000681.1:404716-420268 GCA_014905375.1 Phtheirospermum japonicum | reverse complement strand
TTTGGGCAGCCAAACTTAATGTTTGCTGAAAGTTTTGACTCTTTTTGAGCTCGGCACGTTGAGCTCGGATTTTTTTGTTCTATAGTAAGTAGTGTAACACTAAGGTTTTTATGAATGAGACCGTCCTGATGAGGTCGGTCTATCATTCCGTTTGGTTTTGGGCTTGGGAGCCCCTTGCTTTGTCGATTTGTACTCTTGATAAATAACAAGAATTAAAATTTTATTGATAATATTTTTTGAGGTATATAGCATTCCAAGGGTGTGCGAATTTCTGTCCATCTAAGTATTCTAGGCGGTAAGCCCCGTGTTGGAGAACTTTCGATATCTTGAATGGTCCTTCCCATTTTGGTTTGAGTGCGCCTTGATTTGGCCCGAAGATGCGTTTGAGGACCAGATCACCAACTTTGAAGTTTCTGGCCTTTACTTTTGAATTGTAGTAACGTTCGCTTCTTTGCTTGTAGATGGCGTTCTTTAGCTCGGCCTCCATTCTTCTTTCTTCAAGGAGGTCGAGTGCAGTTCGGTAGGCCATGTCATTTTTCTCTTCCTCAAAGTGTGCTACCCGGTAGGAAGGTGTCCCGATCTCAACCGGTATAACTGCCTCTGATCCGAAGGCCAATGAGAAAGGAGTTTCGTCTGTAGATGAGCGTTGCGTTGTTCTGTACGACCACAGGACACCGGGTAGTTCTTCTGGACAGCTACCTTTCAGATCCTCCAACTTCTTCTTCAGCGTGTATTTGAGGATCTTATTAACCACTTCGACTTGTCTGTTTGATTGAGGATGGTATGGTGTGAAGAAATTGTTTTTGATGTTCAGCTCTCCACAAAATGCCTTAAACCTCTTGCTGTCGAACTGCTTGCCATTGTCAGATACTATTGAGAGTGGTACCACAAATCTACATATGATCGATTTCCAAACAAAATTGATGATCTTCTGGTCGGTTATAGATGCCAATGGTTCGACTTCTGCCCATTTGGTAAAGTAATCCACCGCCACTACTGCATATTTCACTCCTCCTTTGCCCTGCGGTAACGGACCAATCAGGTCTATTCCCCATTTAGCGAATGGGCATGGCGAGTATATGGAGTTGAGGGTTTCAGCAGGAGAGTTGATCTGGGGTGCAAACACTTGGCATTTTTCACACTTTCTGACCTTCTCAATCGCGTCTTTTTTCAAGGTCGGCCAATAATATCCCTGTCGGATGAGTTTGTGAGCTAGTGATTGTCCTCCAGCGTGGTTTCCACAGATGCCCTCGTGTACTTCTCTCAACGCATATTCGGCATCCTGTTCATTCAAGCAGCGGAGTAAGGGAATGGAATACCCTCTCTTATACAACAGCCCATTTACAATGGTGAACCGAGCTGACTTTGTTCGTATTGACCGTGCTTCAGCTCGGTCTTCTGAGAGCACCCCTTCGTTTAGGTAAAGTATGAATGGTTTCATCCAGCTTTCCTTTCGGTTCTGAACTTCTTTGTTCTGTTCGGCTTGACTAGCCGAGTAAGCGGCAGCGGCGTCGAGTGCCGTTGTTGAATGGTGGCTAACCGTCACCATATCCAGCTTTTCTACTCCAAGGCTTGATGCTAGCTTAGCTAAAGAGTCTGCTGGGACATTATCGTTTCGTGATACATGGACGACCTCAGCTTCAAACTCGGCTAGGCGTGCTTTTGTGAGTTCAAGATATAATGCCATTCTGGGTTCCTTGGTTTCATACTCTCCGTTGACCTGATTCACCACTAGTTGGGAATCGCTTTGAATTTTTAGGTTCCTGATCCCCATTGAGGAGGCTGCTTCCAGGCCGGCAAGAAGGGCTTCGTACTCGGACTCATTATTGGTCAGGGGGAACTGGAAACGTACGGCCGAGCAGAAAGGCTTCTTGTCAGGACTTACTAACACTATCCCTGCTCCCGCTCGGCCAGTTGTTGACGACCCGTCCACGTACATGTACCATTGTTCAGTTTCTGCGGGAATTAGTTCAACTACTGGGGTGAATTCAGCTATGAAATCGGCCAGGGCTTGCCCCTTAATGGCAGTTCTTGGTTCATACGTTATATCGAATTGTCCGAGCTCGACAGTCCATTTGATCATCCTTCCTGAAGTGTCAGGGCGGTGCATGATCTGTTTAAGGGGGAAGCTCGTCAGTACCACAATTTTGTGCTCCAAGAAGTACGGGCATAACTTTCGTGAGGAGGTGACGAGGGCGAAAGCTAATTTTTCCATGGCCGAGTATCTCAGCTCGGCATCATGTAGCGTGGCTCGTGTAATACACCGGATGCTGTCCGTGCTCGTCAGTTCGGACGAGTGTCGAGCTCCCACACTGGTTCTTTCCCCGGGCGCCGTCCTCAGTCCCTGCTCAGGTCGGCGTCCTCCTGCTCGACAAACTTGAGCTCGGTTTTTTGAACTTGTTTTTCTAGTTCTTTTTCTGTTCGGCACTGCTGCCCAGAAAGCTCCTCTCCTACCTTTTTCTTTCTCTGTTCGGTTTGACTGAGCTCGGCGTTTTTGCTGGTGCCTTGATCAGAGCTCGGCCTTCTCTCCGTTTCTCTTTCTGTGAGCTCGGCAGCTGTTTCTGAGCTCATCACACCCTTGTTTCCAAACTCTTCATCTGCTTCCTTGCTTGGTTCTCCTAGCTCTTCGTTCATCTGCTCAACCATGTTGATTTGCTTTGGCCTGATCGACCAGCTGCATTCTCGGGCGGCTACCTGATCTCCTCGATGCTCGCATTCGCCTAAGACGCCTGGGAATTTGATCGATTAGTGGTATACGGACATCGCGCCTCTGAGGTCGTAAAGAGCTGGTCTGCCAATAAGGGCGTTGTAATCGCTCGGGACATCAATCACTTTGAAAGTTATGAGGATGGTCCTTTTCTCTTCTCCCGTGCCGAACTCAACAGATAGCCTAACTTGGAAAAGAGTCTGCATATAGCCGCCGCTGATCCCCCTGATCCTGCCCTCACATGGCTCGATGTATTCCTTTGGAACTCTCATCCTTCGGAAGGCTGGTAGGTAGATTATTCTTGCGTACGCTCCGGGGTCTACAAGGACTCGATGACTTCGGATTCCAAGGATGGGCACGGTAATGACGAGGGCATCTGAGTGGGGATGGTCCAGCGGGGCTGCATCTGAATCGTGAAAGGTGAAGGATGATACAAGCTTGTCCTCTTCCTCTGATTGGTCATCGAAATGAAAAACATCAGATCTCATGACTTTCGTTTTTTGAATTAGTCTCCTAGCCTCTCTGATCAGGATCTTCCTCTTCCTATTCAAAATCTCTTCCTCAGCTCGGCTCGTATTAATGAAGGTCAGGATTTCTCGCGGAGCCCCAGCCCCCGCAAGTGGTGGTGGAGGTGGCTGATTAACATGAATTTGTCTTGATTTTATTTAGTATTTTAGTTCGTTTTTATTATTATTTTTGGTGAAAGTTGGATAGATTGAGCACATTTTCGTATTTTCTTATCTCCAAAAGACCTTTTCCGATTCTTAGTTTGATAACACACTTAATTTGCGATTGAAAAGAGATTGATTTTCTGTGCTTATTTATTGTTCATGTATTTGTATGATTTGAGTGTATACACGTCCTATGCAGCAATGCTTGAGTGCTTTGAGCGTACATCTATATATTTCCCTTTTGAGAGGATGCATGAAATTGATTTTGGAGCGACAATGTAATAAGGGTGGAGTGTTTGAAATTGCGTGACATGTATCTATATTTTCAAAATTATGTATGTAGCACGACACGACTCTTTGTTTGAGCTTATTTTTATTCTTGTTATACTTTGAATCTATCGTTTGTTCGAGGACGAACAAACCAATTAAGCGTGAGGTAGTTGATTAACATGAACTTGTCTTGATTTTATTTAGTATTTTAGTTCGTTTTTATTATTATTTTTGGTGAAAGTTGGATAGATTGAGCACATTTTCGTATTTTCTTATTTCCAACTTGTTTTTATCATATTATAATCTTAATTAATTAATTTTATGTTTATTATAGGTATTTTTAAAGTATTTTGGTTTGTACATAGTCGAGGATGGGCGTACGAGTGGAGTTTCAGCGAAAACGGGCCACGATTTGAAGAATTAGAAGTTTCTGACTTTCTATAACGGTTTTTCATCTGTAACCGTTATAGTATCCCCGGCCGACCAGCCCTGCCGAGTCCTGCCAAGCGTTGCGCACACCTTCCGACCGCTGCCTGCCGACGCTGCCGAGCCATGCCCACACTGACATTTTATAAAGGATTTCTTAAAGAGCCGTTATAGAATCCCTGGCAGACGCAAAATGCTCACGAACTCTCTGTCGCGTCGATCCAAAACGCGTCGGTCGACGCGACTGCCTAGAAAACGCGTTTTCCATGCAATTTTAGGTTTTCTTGGGCCTTAAGACTTCCCAAAACTATAAATACCTATGTATTTCGGAATTTTAAGATACATTATCATATTCTTAGGTTTTTTAGGCTTCTTAGGGGCTGACAACCCCAACGAATGCCCTTCGATTTCGTAGTTACTTTTCATAATTCTTAGTTTTAAATTCTTAGATTTAGAATAAATTAAATTAGTTCTTAGATAGTTTAGATAATTTAGATTCAAGATTCGCTTCCGGAACGCTGCAACTTTCTTCTCGTTTAATTAGTAAGTCTTTAATTCCTTTCGTTTTAATTTAGTTTAATTAGTTCTTATGCTTTCGATTCATGCTTGATAGTTTAATAATTGATCTTCAAACAAACTCCCCCATGTATGATGAATTATATGATCTTGGTGATTTTGGATTGATGATTGTGATGAGATTATTATGATAATATTGATGAGATTGATTGGCTAGATCTAACGGGTCTAGAGCCTAGAATCGTCGTGAACCATCAACTGGGTTTATCCCAATAGATCGTGGAAACGATTCGAAGCGCTAGAACCCTTGTTTTCAAAATCTTTTCAAAACTCTTAATTTTTAATTATTCTTCATTTAACTCAATTTATTGCTTTTATGTGTTTAGATTAGAATTTTATTTTATTTCTTATTCGTGAATAACAAATACAAGAAACACTTTCGAATCTAGTTTTCCTCGAGAGATCGACTCGGTTCAACTTACCAACCTACATGCGAACTCGTACTCTTGCGAGCGAGCTTTTGAATAATTGACAAATATTTATAAAGTAGGTACACAAAAGTTCGAATCAGTGGCTGATTGTTTCCTCTTCGTTCTTGCCAGACTTGATGATTTTTTGAGAACGGCAGTAAGTTCCGATCATCGCAGACTTTAATCAGGGCGCGAACCAAATCGTGGCACTCTTCTGTGTTGTGCCCGATCGATCCGTGGTACCTACAGAATCTCTTTTTGTCTAGCAAGGAGGGGTCTTTCTTGATTGGCCGAGCTGGAGGGAGAATATCCAGGTCTTTGATCCTCTCGAAAATTGTGGCCGCCGCCATCGAGTAGACCTCGTTATATTCTGCTAGGAGGTCTGTGTGTTTGTCTTGTAGGAGCTTTTTGGACATGATTGCTTGAGAGCTTGGAATTTTGTCGACTTGACGAGCTGGTTTGTGATGTTGTGGGAAGGAAATTACTGGAGCTGACATGTTCTGCTCGGTTGCAATTTGTGACGCGGCCAGAGCGAGGAATTCTTGGAAGGTTTGCGGGTCTTGCTGGTTATTTACCCATTTGAAGAAGGAATTGTCCGACAATCCGTTCTGAGCTAGGATGAGCAAGGCTTCGTCGCCGCACGACTGGGATTCTGAGACTTGCTTTGCGAATCTAGCAATGTAGCTTTTCAGCGATTCGTTTGGCTGCTGTACTATGGTAGCAATAGCTCTCTTGGGTGCAACGGTGGCTTTAGAAACCATAAAGTTTCCTCGGAACGAGGACCTCAACTGTGGCCATGAATATATTGAATGACGTGGGAGCGATCGGTACCACCTCAAAGGGACTTCGTCCAGGGTCATGGAGAACATTCGGCATCTGTAAGTGTCGGATGCGCCGAGCATGTCCATGTAATTCTGGTAATGACTGAGGTGGGAATCGGGGTCACTGCTCCCTTTGTACAAGGCGATTGGAGGGATCTTCAGCTTCCCTTCTAACGGTTCAGAGAGAATTTGGACAGATAAGGGGGACTCGTCATCGCATGCCGGTCTAGTCAGGACAGGTCGCGAGGTCGGGTACGTGGGCCGAAGTGGGGGAGTGATTTGCTTGGCCTCCAGCTCGGCGATTCTCTGTTTCAGATATTTCAGCTCGGCCAAATCGTCCTTTGGCTTACATGGGATGCTCACGGCCATGCTTTTGCTATTGGCCGACCTCACGGGAAGATCTTCTTGTGCTTTGCTGGCTGGCTTACCGAGCCGAGCGAAGACGTTCTNCAGTAGCAAAATCTTTGAGAATCCAATCACGTCTCTATAAAAATAATACATGATTCCTATCTTTGCAGCAGGAGTCAAGCCACTAGCCGAGCCTTGCTGACCAGCTCCAGCTTGGCAGCTTGACTGAGGACAACTTTTCCTATAAGGAGAAGTTCGTAGTGAGGTGCTACGAGATCGGGCTTAACAAAACCGCCACTGTTGAAACCATAGCAAATCTGGTGCTGGTCCATGTGTGTGTGATAGAGCTCATTTTAAACTATGTCAATTTCTTTTTCTAATTTCCTGTTAATTGGTGAGTTATTTAACTTGAAGTTGGCGATTTGATCTATAAGTTAGCTAATAGTATGATTTTATTTATTAATTTTAATTTTAATTTTAATTCCTGAATGCTTTACAGATTGCAAATTTCAGATTTAAGCTGTGTATATATTAATGCTTGCCATTGTTTTTGTATAAAGATTGCAACTATAAGATGTTTTTGGCTCTGATTTGGTAATGTAGGTCTATATGTATACATAATTTGCTCAAATTCTCATGGCTTTTGCTTTTGCCTTTTGTACTAACTTCTAAGGTGTAGGGAGAAGATTTTTTCATCTTGTTGTGAAAGGTTAAGAATTATTTTTTGGCAATATGCAAGTTTCATTTGCAATTCGGTTTTGGAAAAAGATTGATTATTTAGACTGAAGTGGCTATTGAAAGATTGGGGTTTGATTAAATTCTCACACCAGCACCAAATTAGGTGAAACACTCATAAATGTCCATATCTTGCCTAACTTATTTATTTTGATTTGTATGTTCGGGTTGAACTTTTATTTCTCCCATTGATCTTCTTCATATTATTGTTGGTTGCCTTTTGTTTCATCACTTGCATTTTTCACGAGTACATTTGTTTTCTATGTGTGTTTTTCCATTTACTTCACCACTTTAAATCGCTTTTTTTACATATTATCACTAAACTTTGGAGATAATGAGAAGAAGCACATGGACATGAAGAATTTTACTTGTTCATTAATTACTAATTTGTCAAAAGTATTGTGGCTAACCGTTTGCTCCTTTTGTTGCAGTATATTGCTGAGCTTGTTGTAGACCTGCACAATAAATCGAAAGATCTTAAGGGTCGATGCGTATCAATACTCTTCACACACACACACAGTAGGAATGGGAGAAAAGGCGAAGGATGTAGAGCAGCCGCAACAAGATACGATGTTGGATAGCGTCGATGCTTTGCTCGAGGTCCGATCCAATCAACTATTTCCTTTATTTTCTTTTTTCTGATGTTTACTAGTAATATTTAGCGATTGTCTAATCATATGTAGCTTTAATTTGTTGAATGTTTGAACTTGTTTAGCTAGTAATAATACTTTTTTTATTTCTTAGATGATGAGTGTTGTAGAAAGATTTACTGAATTTTGACTTAGTAATTGTAATCACTGCCTATTTCCCTAACATGTTTTAGGCAATTATTTGCTTATTTTATTTGCCTTTTGTTTCATCTTAGTAAAAATTCTTAGTTGCTCACTAATTCATCTGAGTTTGAAAAAAAAATCAATAACATTTCCAATGTTTTTTAATCTAAGAAAATGAAGAATAACCATCTTGGTGTGTTGGGGCGTGTTTGTGTGTTTTACTTTTTACTTTTATGTTTGGATTATTTGGAAGTGAGGATACTTGAACTGTTGATTCTTTTCTTTTTTATTTTCTTATGCTCTTTTTTCGCCCACATAGATTTACCATCGGTTTTCCCATATTATTACTTATGCTCTTAGATGATTTATTACTTAAAAATTATAAATGGAGTTACTTACATGATTAGACGAGAGATTGATCATGATTTTTCCAATCATGAATTTCAGTGAATTGATAATTTCATGTATGTTGGTAATTCTCCTAAAGCAAAAATTTTTTAAGTTACTTTTAATATATGTATCGTTGATTATATATTTTCATATTTTCATGATAATAAAAGTTTGTGAATGATACAAGATTGTATAAATAAGTCTTGTGACAAAGTATATTCACATAATATCAAAGAAAGAGTATGACATACATTTCTCAAGTTCGTTATCTAAAAAAATTAATTGAACTAACTCAATCTAAATTCTAAATATTAGGCTCAAAAGATATTGAGTACTACCAGTCTTTTGATGTATTACAATTCCACAATAATATTATCCACCAACTCACAATTGATAAAGAATTGTCAAACTAAGTCAAAGTCAATTCTCTAATGAATTTGAGACTTCAGATTGACCTCAAATCTTATATTGGAAGTATATTTAGTTACAAACCTTCAATGAACTTTGGGATGTGCTTGTTTATGTTAAGAGTAACACAACCAATACAAAACCAAAAATAGTAAGAAGAACATCAATCAAATAGCAGAAACGAGTGGGAAAAGGTGCTTAACTTTTATTCCTCAAAATCAGTTCGGATCGGCCTTAGCCGGACCCTTTTTATAGGTGCTTGACCTTGAAATACAAGCTTTCTCTCTCTAAAACTCTCTATGTTTCTCTCTCTAAAAATTGGGGATCCTCTTCTCTCTCTTAGAGAGACTATTTATAGTTTTCCATAGCAACCCTAATTAGACACCTGTCACTCTCCTATTGGTCTTCCAAAATATCTATTCTCGTATCCACCGCCTCAGTACCGACGTCAGACATTCCCGCCGACTTAAAGCCGACCTCAGACATCTTTCACTCCGGGTGGACCCAAGGCCACCAGCTTGGTTTCTCTGTTCGGCTTCGCCAGGATCATCAACTGGTATAACTGATCTAGACTGTGCAAGCCTCGGCCGAACTCAGCCTACCCGGTCTTTCTCCGCTCGGCATCGCAAACAGCGCAGGGCTCCCGGTAACTTCGGAAGGTATCCTGCTCGGTCCGATGGCCGAGCTCATCCTGACCGGCCTCACTCTACTCGGCGCGCGGGTTACAATTACTCGTCAAACATGACAAGGGTCTACGCCGAACTCAACAATGTTTTTCAACAGTTCGGCGGCGGGGGCCTGGGCTCGGCGATTCCGCTTGGTCATCTTCGGCGATCCTCACGTGACTAGGTCGGCAACATGCTGTGAGTCCTCGACAATGCGGGCCTGAGCTCGGCGATATCGCACGGGCACCCTCGGCGAACCCCGCACGTCCAGCTCGGCAACGTGGGCCTGAACTCGGCGACAGCGCGCGAGAATTCTAGGCCAGCTCCGCGCGTCCTGGTCGACAACGTATTGCGTGCTCTGCTCGGCAATGCGGGCCTGAGCTCGGCGATATCGCGCGGACACCCTCGGCGAGCCCCGCGCGTCCAGCTTGGCAGCATGTCACGAGCTCTGCTCGGCATTGTGGGCCTGACCTCGGCGACGTTGCGCGGGCCCAGCTCGACGACGTTCCTGATCGACATCCACTCAATGTACTTTTGGTTGGAGCTTGGATCCTTCCCGGGACAACACTGACCATCAACAGTGCTCTAAATGAATATTTTGGCAATTTTATGAAAACTACTTAAAAGCCTAAGAATTTCGCTTGCTTGATAAAAAGAGTCAATGACTTTGATATGTTGCAACTCAAAACATCTCTTATCATGTGTGAAAAAGAAATTCACTTTAAATGACAATATGTAGTTGAGAGATACGATCTCACTCTATTTTTCCAACTTGAGCAGATATATTGATGCACTTTTATAATATTAATTATAATAGTAAGTCATTGGAAGACATGACATTATTCTTCGTATTATCAATATTAGACCTCTGGATAAGAAAGTTTCTTGAGGCTAACTAGGGTTGATATAAAAAGTGGAAATAACCTCAAAGCTAAGGAGACGAGACATGTTGATCCCTACCTATATGGGAAGAATACACCGCGAGATGAAAGATATAAGGGTGCATGGTATTTTTTGGTTGTGGTAGAAGTCGTGGAGGTTCTCCTAATGACCTTGATTAGCCAATAGATATTTTCTATTTGACTAATCAAATTTTTTTTATTTCTTTACTTTGCATAAAACTTGTGAGAGTATATTGAATGATTCATATTAGACTATTATGTGTGTATGAGTCAGAGAGTGTGGGAGACGGGATGAATCGACTGGTCTTCATTGTAATTCGATTTTGAGTTTTAAAATTTGGGGATTTTTGAATCCAGTGTTTGATTTTCAAACAGTAGTTTGGGATTTTAAAATTTTGTGTTTGTTTGTTAGATTTATGTTTCATGAGTGTGATGTGAGTGTAAGGAGCAGAGTGAAAGAATAGGTGATAGAGAGAGGAACTTGTGATGTGTATGTGTGTGTTTGTGGATGTGCAGGAAGTGAGAGATGGAGAAGAGAAGTAATGTGGGTGGGTGTTATAATTGGGGTTTATTTTTGTTGTCCATAGGTCTGTTTGCAGGGAAGTTCTACAGTACCTTCAAGGTACCATTCCCCATGTAATTTTTAACCCATAGATTATTTTAGTTTTTATGTAGTGTGATAGGTCGATGGCTTGAAATACATGGGGTATGGTACATTGAATGTAATATAAAATTTTCCTTGTTTGTATATTGTGAGGAAGTTAGGGATGGGTTTAACTTGCAGAAATGGAGTTTGGGGTTTATGGTTTAGAGGATGGAAGGTGACGATAGAGAGAGAGAGAGAGATAAAGGGTGTTAGTGGCAAACTATCACATACCCCCTAGTGTACGTAGATACATATACTTGGATGAACATTTAAGGGAAAATTGATGAACTTGTGTGTATGATGTCAAATATGTTTATAAAAATTATGAACATTTGTAGGAATGGGTTGGGTTTTTAATTCTTGTGAGTTTGTAGGAATTCTTTTGTCCAGTGAGTAAATCCAACCCTTCGGCCCAGTCTGCTTGACCACTTTAGCTTGTTTCATGTTTCGTTCAATGCATAATTCTGATTCTATTTTGAAATCGTTTTCTAAAATTCAATTGCTTTGTCGTTTAGGAAACGAGGATTTTGAGGACAAACATTTTACGAGTCGCATTTAAGTCAAGTTATTTTTTTGCATAAACAAGGTAGGGGTAACTAAAACCTTCTTATTTACAGTTCTTATAAAGTGTGTAGTATTTTAGCCTATGTTGATGATTGTATAAACTGGAGGTGGCAATTTCATTGTAAATTATGTGCACATAGTTATGTGACTCGGGGAGTTTTATAAATTTTTGCGTGACCTAGAGATAGAGGTGAAACAATGCACACGATGTGTAATTTATTGTACATTAGAGGTAATAATTGTACAGAACTATGATATCATACAATTATAATGAACTGTACTCCCTACTGAGCGAGTTCAAATCTCACCCCTTTTTATGTTTAACATTTTTCAAGTTAGGCGAATTCGGAGCGAGGCGCATGGTTGACGAATAATAAATTAGATCTTAATGTTATTTATATTTAGACATATTCCATTTTTTGAAATTTATTTTCTTTGAAATCGCAATGTTGAGTCATTTTTTAGGAATTTCTGCATTTGAAGACCTTTATAATTATTTGGATTTATTTGATGACCATTTATGAGATGTTAGTTTTGATTTCTTAGTTAATATTATTATTATTTATCCCTTTTTCCCAGAAAAAAAATCTTCTTGAGTCCCTTTAAAAATTTCGGATGTTACAAATTGGTATCAAAGTTTTACAGTTCTCGTTACTCGAAAATAAATTTTTAAGAAAAATATTATTTATAGTACTCATGAGTAAGGTTTATGAAATGTCTTTGAGTTTTTATGAAAATGTTTATTATCGTCCACCTCCGCTGCTTGCGCCGACTTCGTAAGTAGGTGATACAATTTCATTACTTTGAAAATTCATGATGCATAATCTATCTATATCTATATCTATCTATATATATAAAGGCTAGTGTTTTTAAAAATAATTTTCAAGATTTTCCCCCCAAAATGACGTGCTAAGAATAGTAGTAAAATTTAATTAATTGAAAAAATATAAAAGTCAGGTATTTATGTCCATATTTAAGTTATTAATTACATACTTTTTAAATCTTATATATATATATATATATATATATATTGGATCATATAAATCTTAGATATGACTTTTATATAGTATATGAATTCACATATAATTATTCAACTAAGACCTGCCATTAAGATAATCATTACCAAATGAATACACAACTAATTAGTTATAAAGTTGATAAGGTAAATTAAAATTAATATCTATCACATCAATTTGTACGTGACTTGTTCAAATATACAATAAGTAAGTTTTTTTTTATCAAATTATGACAAATTAAAATTACAATTAATAAATCTTACAAATATCTATAACTATATAGTAAGCGAGCAGTATAAAAAAATTGTTCTCAATATTCTTATTATTATTGAATGCATGGTTACTATTTTCTATATACAGTAAATTCTTCAAATGATATTTATATACTACTGGCCAATAATTTCTCTACATTGTTAAGAAAATTATAAATTCAAATTTTCACATAATTAATGATTTCTCACAAAATAAATAAATTAAGACTTTTTTCACATAATTAATAATTTCATATAAATTTAATTTTCACATAATTAAGAATTTTACACAAAATAAATCAATTGACATATAATTATTCACATAATTAATAATATCATCACAAATAAATAAATTAAAACAAAACGGGGAATAATGGTCGGCTAGCTTGTTCATCCTTTGATCGACAAACGGAGGAGGGAAATGATCTCTCTTGGTAGCCGCATTAAACTTCTTAAAATCGATCAACATCCTCCATCTCGTCGTAGCCCTCGTGGCCCACAATTCTCCTTTTCCCTCCTCAAAAATGAACATTCCGCTCGTCTTTGGCACCAAGTCAATGGAGTTCACCCACTCGCTTTTGGAGAATACAAAAACCAATCCCTCCCACAACAACCTCCAAATTCCGACTCTTGCTATCTCTTCAATATGTGGGTTCGAAGGGGTAACTCCCTTAACAACTCTGGGTCTCCAACCAATCACACCCTTAATAACTTTAATCGCTCCAATCGACCCCTCCTCTTTTTCTTGCTCCGGATTGACAAAGATGATGATCGGCTTGCTCTCCTCTTTCTCCAAATAGACACGCTTTAGGGGATATGAAGGAGGCTTAAGCTCGGGCTTGTGCCTCCTCTCGGCCTCATCAGAAACTAGCTCAAACAATTCACCGGCCCCCTCAAGATACTCTTCAAGCTCTTCAGTCTTACTATTCACGATCTCCTCCTCAAGATGATTTTCAAGTTTCTCACTCTTATCATCAACTACCTCCACCTCCCCCGCCAAAAATATGTCGGTGCCCTCAATGATACAATCATAATCTCCTTCACTCAAGTCGTTGGCACATTGAAACACAATGGGCTTGTCTTTATGATCAAGGGGCCCATCATCCTTACAATAACCCTCAATATAGACTTCCCATCCAATCTCCTCCTCATTTCTCTTCTCTTAAACTTGTTCGACCAACTCTTGGGCCACGTCCATGCGTAAGCAAACCTCGAAGGATAAGTTTGATGGATAGGGTATAGGGGCATCGGGAATATTCTTTGCAAAATTGGGGAGGGTAGAATCGGGAAGATGAAGAATACTCGTAATAGGAACCACCTCCACCTCGGATGGCGGAACAACCGTACTATCAACCACCCCACCATTTCCAATGACTGTGACCGCAAGAGGATGTGAAGGTTGGCTTGGCAATTCGTCTTCCTCAATCGCTTGCTTCAACATATTCACATCACTTTCCAATTGCTCAATTGTAGCCTCGAGAGCATTGAACTTAGTATCGAACGAATCCAACGTGAAGGAAAGTGTTTGCAATTGTTGCAAAATGGCCAAGAGATTCAGATCGGAGGGAGGAATAAGAGCATTCATCGGAATATGGAGGGCGGGAGGGTCATTTTGGGCATTGGAGCTCACACCGCCAAATAACTCATACGGATCGGGAGTTTGAGTACTATTGTTGGCACCAACCGGGGTATGATTGAAATTGTAAGCATGAGGACTTCCATACGGGTCGAGATTCAGAAATTGGCCACTCACATTCCCATTCGGACTCACAAAGCCATCATTAGACATGCTCGTAAATTGATTGGGAGCACTATAACCCTCGTACGGACTATTCGTACCCATGTAACCATTATACCCAACATGGTTTGCACCATGCCCTCCCATGTTGGGTTCTCCATAGTCGAATCCACCATTGGCAATGTAGTTTGCACCATGCCCTCCCACATTGACAAGGCCATTATACAACATCTCATTCCCAACATGGTTTGCACCATGCCCTACCATGTTGGGAATGTATCCACCATAGCAATACGTACCTAACATACTAAATAAAAACGTCAAATAACAAAGAAAGATAAAATAACAAAGAAACAACAATCAAATCGAAAGCCTTAACCAAGCCGAGTCGCAATGGTGCCATTTTGTTAGAAGAGTTTTAGTGGTGCTGAGAGTATCAACGAGTTCATGGATTGATATTATCGGAATTCAATTCGATTGAGAGAATCAATGTGTTTCAAGCTTTGAAAAGTAAAGGGAAATGAAAATAAAGCAATTAAACTAACTAAACTACACTAGAAAATGAAATTGCATAATGGTCGGATGCCTCGGTCGTATGCCTCAATGTAGAAATGAAAAGAAATAATGGAAATAAGCAAGAAAGTGCAATGTTTCACCAAGTACAAACATGCAAGCACAAGGTACAACTATGCATAAAAACTCAAATAATGCAAATTACCAAAAATCGAAAGCATGGATAGAAAGGGCAAGGAAAGTTGACGTGAAAGTTTAAAATTTTATGAAAAATAACAAGCAACAAAGAGTAGATCTAAGATTCAACCTAAAACTATGCATACTAACTAAACTAACTAGAGAAATGAAATTGCAAGTTGGTCGGATGCCTCGGTCGTATGCCCTCAATGTAGAAATGAAAAGCAATAATGAAAATAAGCAAGAAAATGCAATGTTTCACCAAGTACAAGCATGCAAGCACAAGGTACAACTATGCATAAAAACTCAAATAATGCAAATTAGCAAAAATCGAAAGCATGAATGGAAAGAGCAATGAAAGTTGACATGAAAGTTTAAAATTTTATGAAAAATAACAAGCAACAAAGAGTAGATCTAAGATTCAACCTAAAACTATGCATGAAAATAAGATTCAAAATAAAGCATAGGAAAAACTCAAAAAAAAAAAGAAACACAAGGACTCGATCTATGATCTCGGTGTGTCACTCACCTAGATTCCATGGACG